>WNWK01016186.1:0-45629 GCA_009830355.1 Cherax destructor
GATTTTCCCCCACTTTGCAAATTTTTATCCCCATAAATTCCCCCTGCCAATATTTTTACCTGGGGCAACTCTTTGGGGCTTTTCCATCTTTCCCATACATCTAAAAAAAATCTAAGACCAGCAGGGTCCACAAAATGTATCATGATTAACTCTAGGAATGACTGTATGTCCGTACTAGATGCCTCACTAGGGGAATCAAAGGAACCAGGAGTGTCGTTCCATCACCAGCCCCACCAACAAACAGGGTGTGCAAGGGCTCAAGATGTCTTGCTGAGTCCAAATTTTTTACAATTTCATAATACTAACAGTGAAATTCAGTCATAAACCACTGGTATAAACCCAGGAAAACCCAGTACAGTCAAACAGGTCAATTTTTGATGAATATTATACGCTAAAATAATTGTATTATAAGTATTCTTATAATAGCCATGGGAGACCAAAATAGTATAAAAATATAGAAAAAAACAAAAGTATATATGCCAATATAAACAGTAAAGTCTAATAATATTACTATAATATTATTTCCATGTTTTAGGAGTATTACACGTACAGTTGTAATTTTATAATATTCTGTAAAACCTTGAAGACCAAAATAGTTGAAAAATAAAAAAAAAGCCAGTCATCCCAATTTTTCCCAAGTGAAACATTGTTTGAAATGCTAAAACATCTTGAAACATTTTAAATTTTAAAAAAACTAGTATATAAATGTTAAACATTAAAAAAAATTTAAAAAACAGAAAATCATATATATTAGCATCAATAAATTATAAAATTAAACACTGGGGTGCTTTAATCAGCTTTGCTGATTAATCTTTTTTTTCACCAACTTCTCCCAACCATAAATTGTAAGTTTTTTTCATATTTCACTCATTTTTATCTTATTCAATTGGGAAAAAAAAGCTCTATGATCTTTAAAAAAAAAAATTTTTTCAAAATCTTGAATTTTTTTTCCCGGATCTCCCACAATTAAAGGGTTAAAAGTGAACATTGAAAAAAGCAAGGTGATGAGGGTTTAAAAAATAATTTAGGTAATGAAAGGGTGAGTATGGAGGAAATGAATGTGTTCAGATTTTGGGAAATGGAACTTTTCAGCAATGGGTCTTTAAAAACAAAGTAACCATGGGTTGACAAATGAAAAAAAAGGTTATGGGGCATTGAGGAAACTTGGGACAAAGAACATTATTCAGAAAGCAAAAAGAGGAATGAAGGGGGTATAGTGGGCCAGTGCTCTTTATGGGTGTGAAGCATAGATTGTGAATGTTGCAGCAGTTTTTAACTGTGTATTGATGCATCTGGTAAGACAGTGATGGAGTGAATAATGGTAAAAATTTTTTTTTTTTTTTGGGTCACCCCTACCTCAGTGGGAGATGGCCAGTTTGTTAAAAAAAAAAAAACACACATTCTGAGTTTTTCCCTTTTACTTTCTTAATAGTTCTTGTTCTTGTAGTGTTTCAATTTAAAATTTTATGGGGGAAATGGAATGTAATTTTTTTTTATATAACAGTGCATGGACTTTGAAATACCCAAAACAAAAAAAAAAACAGAAGAAATAGTAAACGGGTTGCTTGAATGGGCATGGTTGTAATAAGAATGAGGAAAGTTTATTGTTAATGTAGTGAATGAAAAAAGCTGTTTCTTAGATTATTAAGTAAGCAAAGCAAGTAGGGGGAGAATTTGGGGGGAGAAGAAATGGGGCAAATCGGGTTTATCTAAAAAAAAAAGAAGAGGTAGCAGTATTACTAAATAATCAACTGTGATGGGAAAAGGCAATTGTTTAAATTCAAGAATTATGTAGACTAAAATAATTTTGAATGGAGGGGTAAATAATATAACTTTTATGCACTTGGGCAAAAGAGGGAGAGAGAGAGATTTAGGGAGGTGAAGCAAATTTAGGGAGTTTTAAACCAAATGCAAAAAAAATTCTTGTGGGAGAAACTGTGGAGGGGATAGTAGGAAGTTTGGGGGTGCCAGGGATAAATGATAAGGGTAGGGCCACTAATTGCATAGAAAAGGGTTTGTAATAGGGAGTATTTATTTTAAAAAAATGGGGTTAAATAAGTATTTAGATATAAAAAAATGTTCAATGACAGCAGTTTATTTGAATCCTTTATTTAAAGTCCAAAAAAAAAAAGTATAATAAATTTATCTTATCACAGGTGGTTCTAAAATAATGTTTGTAGAGGCGACCACAAAGCGGGATAGGAGGTTGCTGATGCAGCACGTACCCACAGATGAAATTGCCTGGATGGGGGAATGATATGATGATGATAAGGAGGATGAGGATGATGATGATGGTGATTTTTGTTTTGAGTCAAATACTTTTCTTTAAATTTTTTGTGAATTTGGTGGCATGTTATTAAGTTTTCTCAATAACTATAGTTTTTTCTATGTACATATTTAAATTTAAAAGCTTTAGTTTTTATAAAAACAGTTTTGGAGTAAATGACCCTCAAAACCAACCATATTAAAACATGGGGCTTTCCCAATTATTGCATAAAAATGTCCCTCCAAGCAATGTCAAATTTTTCATCTATTTCATACAATGAATCAGCCATTAATGACTGCTGCCATTCACAATTGTTTTATTTTAATAAAGGGGAAAGTACTAAACCATTAGGGGGCAAATAGCACCTGTGGAATGGAAAACATTAAATTTTTTACAAATTTCATTTTTTTTTTTTTTTTTTGTATCTGTTCATCTGTTGTCATTATTGTTTTTTCATAACGTTAGCAATAAATATTTTTGTGTATTTTATCTTCCTCTTTGAACAAACCGGCCCTTCCAACGGGGGGGGCCCAAAAAAAAAAAACAAAAGTTTTCTTTTTTAACTTTTGTAATCGATACAGGAAAGGGGGTTTCTAGCACTTTTTACTTTTTTATATTATTTATTCTGGAAACTCATTTCCTTTTAGAACATTTCCATTCAACTAATGTCATCCAGTCTTTTGTATACGTATAGACTCACTTCTGCTTCAAGAAGCCAGGTACTTTCTCTTACTCTTAGCTACCTTTGCCTTAATTTACTTTATATGCAACACTTTCATGCCTCATCTTAACTTGTTTTAAATTGCACTTTTTCCATTAAAGGTGATTTTGGAAGTTTGTTGTGAAAAAAAAGAGTGGATTAATGTAGACAGTACAGTTGAAATTTATAATATACATACATAAAACCAGGGAGCTTATCACAGTATTTTCAGATCTTCCTCAACAACGAGAAATACATCAGCAGTTTTGGCCAGCTGAAGAAGGAATAAGCTAACAAAAAAAGAATATGCATTTCAGTATTTTTTAATAAAGAGTAAAAGAGGTTTGATGATTTTTATTACCCAAATTTGTAATGTAAGTTCACTCATTGGACTCCAGTATCTTTAGCATTACAGTATATACTCATGGACCATACAGTGCCATATAAAAAGGGGTGAAAAGATAACAGACAAGGATGGAGGTGAAAGATGAGAGCATATCAGAAAGAAAGGGAAAGGGTCACGGTGATGTAGGGGTTGGAGACAGGGGCCCTCTTTAAAGGAAGGATTATTGGAGAGGGCTTTGTTATTTTGAGAAATTTTTAAAAGCAATAGTGTGAACAGAAGCAACATCAGCAACAATAGTAGTATTGGCAACAACAGTGTCATTGGTGAAAAGGTAAAGCCCATTTTTTGTCGGTCAAAATGAAGTCGGGGGGCTATAAAGAATAGAAAATTTTTTGAGGAATAAGAAATATCCCAGCAATTTAGGATGAAAGACAAGGAAGGGTTAGGCTATTCAAGTTTCATATGAGGAAAGGGAGGAAGGTATCAATCTTTTAACCAAGAGCATTTAACCTTTAAGTCATGTTGAACTCTGAACCTACAGGTAATAAGGAGATGTTTATCTGCGCCAGTTATCTAATTTCATTTATTTTTTAAAAAAAAGATTTACCCAATATTTTAAATTCAATTTCAAATATAATCAAACTAATATTTTTTTTTTTCAACAAGTCGGCTTCCCACGGGGCAGGGTGCCCCAAAAAAAGAAAGAAAACCCCCAAAAAAAAAAATCTTTCATCATTCAACACTTTCACCACACTTTTTAATAATCACTGTCCAGGGGAAAGTAGATACGAAGCTGAGAATTGCCCCTAAATTTCACTTCCCAACCCCTCCTTTAAAGTGCAGGCTTTGCTTCCCATTTCCAGGACTCAAGTCCAACTAAATAAATTTAAAGGGGGTTTTCCCCCTAAAACCCCTTAAAAAATGTTACCCTCTCCCCCTCCAACAGATCGTCATGCCCCAAAACCATTCGTCTCCATTCACTCCTATCTAACACGCTCACACATGCTTGCTGGGAAGTCCAAGCCCTCGCATTTACCTCCTTTCCCCTTCCCCCCCAAAACCCTTTGGGGTGACCCTACCCCGCCTTCCTTTCCCTACAGATTTATAAGCTCTCCAAGTCATTCTACTTTGATCCATTTTTAAATGACCAAACCATCAACAACCCCTCTTCAGCCCTCTGACAAATACTTTTTAACCCCACACCCCCTAATTTCCACATTCAATTTTCTGCATAATATTTACACCCCATTGCCCTTGGAAAAGGACATCCCCCTGCTTCCACCCCTCCTTCTCGTCAGAATTTGCAACCCATGCTTCACCCCCATATAAGAGTGTTGGTACCACAATACTTTTGTACATTCCCCTTTTTTGCCTCCATGGATAACGTTTTTTTCTCCACAGATACCTCAACGCACCACTCACCTTTTTCCTTCCCTCAATTCTATGGTTAACCTCATCCTTCATAAACCCATCCGTGAAAATCAACTCCCAAATATCTGTAAACATTTACTTCTTCCATAATCCCTCTCTCCAATGTGATATCCCAAATTTTTTTTATTTAAATCGTTTGATACCCTCATCACCTTACTCTTATCTATGTTACTTTTAACTTTCTACCCCTTTTTTCACTCTCCCAAACTCATCCACTAACCTTTTCAACTTTTCTTTAGAATCTCCCATAAGCACAGTATCATCAGCAAAAGTAACTGTGTCAACTCCTTTTGCATTTAATTCTCCATAATTTAATCCCACCCTCTCCCCAACACCCCAGCATTTACTTCTTTTACAACCCCATCTATAAATATATTAAACAACCATGGTACATTACACATCCCTGTCTAAGACCTACTTTTACCGGGGAAATATTCTCCCCCTCTCCTACACACCCTAACCTGATCCTCACTATCCTCATAAAAACTCTTTACAGCCTTCAGTAACCTACCTATTCCATACACTTGCAACATTTGCCACATTGTCCCCTATCCACTCTATCATCGCCTTTCTAAATCCATAAATGCAATAAAAACTTCTCTACCTTTTTCTAAATACTGTTCACATATAAAGCTTAAAGTGTATGGAATAGGTAGTAAGTTACTGAAGGCTGTAAAGGTTTTTTTTGAGGATAGTGAGGCTCCCGGTTAGGGTGTGTAGGAGAAGGGGGTTTTTTGGTAAAAATAGGTCTTAGACAGGGTTGTGTAATGTCACCATGGTTGTTTAATACTATTTTTAAAGATGGGGTTGTAAAAAAAAAATGCTAAGGGGGTTGGGGGGAGAGGTGGGTTTAAATTTTGGAGAATTAAATGCAAAATGGGAGTTGGCACAGTTATTTTTTTCTGATGATACTGTGTTTTGGGAGTTCTAAAAAAAATTTCGGTTGTGGGCCCGTTTGGGAGAGTTTGAAAAAGGGAGAAAGTTAAAAAAAAACATAGATAAAATAAGGTGATGAGGGTATCAACGATTTAAATAAAGAAAAAATTTGGGTATCACTTTGGGGGTTATGGAAGAAGTAAATGTTTTCAGATATTTGGAGTTGATGTGTCAGCAGATGGGTTTATGAAGGATGAGGTTAACCATAGAATTGATTTTGGAAAAGGTGAGTGGTGCATTGAGGGGATCTGTGGAGGGGGAAAAAAAGTTATCCCCAAAAGGGAAAAAAAGGGAAAGTACGAAAGTATAGTGGTACCAACACTCTTATATGGGTGTGAAGCATGGGTTGCAAATGCTGCAGCGAGGGGGGAGGCTGGAGGCAGTGGAGATGTCCCCCCTAAGGGCAAGTGTGGTGTAAAAATTATGCAGAAAATTCGGAATGTGGAATTTTGGGAAGGTGTGGAGTTACTAAAAAAAATTTTTCAGGGGGCTGAAGAGGGGGTTTTTGGGTGTGGTTTGGTCATTTAGAGAGAATGGATCAAAGTAGAATGACTTGGAGGGGTATAAATCTGTAGGGAAGGAAGGCGGGGAGGGTTTGTCCTAGAAAGGGTTGGAGGGGGAAGGGGGGGAAAGGGGGTTTTTTGGGGGGAAAAAGGACTTCCAGCAAGCGTGGGGGAATTTGGGGGGTGGACGAATGGTTTTGGGACATGATCTGTTGGAGGGGCAGGGTAACTTTGTGAAGGGATTCAGGGAAACCAGTTAATTGATTTAGTTGGACTTGAGTCCTGGAAATGGGAAGTCAATGCCTGCACTTTAAAGGGGGGGGCTGAGATGTGACAGCTGGGAGGGATTTTTCTCAGTTTGGGGTATCTGGCTCCTCTGCAAAAAACAGTGATTATGTATGAGTGTGGTAAAAATGTTGAATGATGATGAAAGTTTTTTTTTTTTGGGGTTTTTCTTTCTTTTGGGTCACCCTGCCTCGGTGGGAGACGGCCGACTTGTTAAAAAAAAAATTTTGCTTCACTGTAAACACTTGATCTACACATCCCTACCCACTCTAAAGCCTCCTTGCTCATCTGCAATTCTACTCTCTGTCTTACCCCCTAATTCTTTCAATAAAAAAACCCCCTCCATACACTTTACCTGGTATACTAAAGTAAACTTATTCCCCTATAATTTTTACACTCTTTTTTCCCCCCCCTTCCCTTTATATAAAGGAACTATACATGCTCTCTGCCCCCCCCTAGGTCCCTTCCCCTCTTTCATACATTTATTAAACAAAAATACCAACCACTCCAGCACTATATCTCCCCTGTTTTTAAACATTTCTGTCATGATTCCGTCAATTCCCGCTGCCTTACCCCTTTCATTCTACGTTGCCTCCCCCCTCCCCCACACTCACATCCTGGTCTTCTTCACTCTTAAACGATGTTGTACCTCCCTGGCCAGTACAGGGTTACCGCCTCCTTTTTCATCAACATTTAAAATTTCCCAAAAAAATATTCCCACCATCTCCCCAAACCTCCAGCTCCCCATCTACTAACTCCCCTACTCTTTTTTTAACTGACAAATCCATTCGTTCCATAGGCTTTCTTACCTTGTTTA
This sequence comes from Cherax destructor, assembly GCA_009830355.1. Lineage (NCBI taxonomy): Eukaryota > Metazoa > Arthropoda > Malacostraca > Decapoda > Parastacidae > Cherax > Cherax destructor. The sequence goes on from WNWK01016186.1 coordinate 7,285, forward strand.
TCTCACTCAAAATTTTTTTTCTTGCTTTCAGCAAAATTTCTTGACAGAGCCTCTCCCTTTTCTTTCATCTGCTCTCCTTTGCACTCTCTCACCACTCTCTTCCCTTTTTTTTACTCTCCATATCTCTGCTCTTCTATTAACACTTCTGTTTTGTAAAAACCTCTTATAAGCTACCTTTTTTTCTTTTATCACACCCTTTACTTCTTCATTCCACCACTCCTCCTCTTTCCCCCCCCACCCACCCTCCTATAGCCACAAACTTCTGCCCCACATTCTAATACTGCATTTTTTTAAAAATATCCCAACTCTCTTCAACCCCACTACTCATACTTGCACTAGCCCACCTTCCTGCCAATAATTCCCTTTTATCTCACCTAACTTCCTCCTCCCTTAGTTTATACACTTTACCTCTCTCTTACTTGCTGTTGCCATTTTCTTTTGTCCCATCTACCTTTTACTCTAACTGTAGCTACAACCAAATAAAGATCTGATATATCCGTTGCCCCTCTATAAACATGTACATCCTGAAGCCTACCCATCAACCTTTTATCTACCAATACATAATCCAACAAACTACTTTCCTTATTGCTATATCATACCTTGTATATTTATTTATCCTCTTTTTCATAAAATATGTATTACTTATTACCAAACCTCTTTCTAAAATAGCTCAATTTAAAGGTTTCCCATTTACATTTACCCTGGGGGCCCCCAAAATTTTTCCCCTACTCCCTCCACAACATTTTTTTTCCCCTTTAGCATTAAGATCCCCAACCACAATTACTCTCTCACTTGGTTCAAAACTCCCCACACACTCGCTCAACATTTCCCAAAATCTCTCTCTCTCTCCCCTACACTTTCTCTCTTCTCCAGGTGCTAAAAACCCATAACCCACTTTTCACATCCCCAACCCTTTTTTTTTCTCCCCAAATCCTTGAATTTATACATTTATATTCCCCCTTTACCCCTAACTGATTATTCCCAAAATTTTGCCCTCCTTCTTTGGGTCTAACTCTATTTGAAACCCCCGACCTAATCCCATTTTTTTCTCCCCCCTGAAACTCTCCCACTCCCTTCAGCTTTGTCTCCTTACAGCCATTACATCCAGCTTTTTTTATTCATAACATCTACAATCATCTCTTTCTTATCATTCGCACAACATCCAGCACATTCAAACATCCCACTTTGACGGTTTTCTTCTTTTTCTTTTTTGTAAGCTATACAGGAAAAGGGGTTACTAGCCCATTGTTCATGGCATTTTAGTTGACTTTTACAACACGCATGGCTTTCGGAGGAAAGATTCTTATTCCACTTCCCCCCTGGATATGAAAGGAAAAGCAATAAGAACAAAAACTATTAACATAAAATCAAAGAAAACTCAGATGAGTGTGTATACATAAACGTGTACATGTTTTTTAGCGTGACCTAAATGTAAGTAGAAGTAGCAAGACGTACCTGAAATCTTGCATGTTTATGAGACAGAAAAAGACACCAGCAATTTCCCTCATGTAAAACAAATACAGGCTTTCGTTTTACACTCACTTGGGAGGACGGTAGTACCCCCCCGGGGGTTTGCTGACTCCCCAACCTACTACCATGACATATATACAAACAATATAATACTAATACAGTGGACACCCGGTGTTGGGCCTGCCCCAAAACCCTGCCCTTTTATGTAAGTGTTTTTTTTTAAAAGCTTTTGTAAGTGTTTTTTTTGGGGGGCTAAAAGGACTACAGTGGACCTCGGTTAACAAAAAAATTCATTGCAGAAGCCTGCTAAAAATGCCATTACCGAAAAATTTTCGTCCTTAAAAAATTTTATGTCAGGGGGGGGTTTGTCTATTTCAGACCCCCAAAACTACACTTCCAAAAGAACTTAAAAAAATTTTACTTACATAATTGCACGTTTTCCCGGGTATTCGTTAACCGGGGGCCCACTGTAGTCTACTTTACATTATTCCTTGGGGGGAAAAAATTCTTTTGGGGAATGGCATTTGAAGAGCTTTCTGTAACAAAAAAACAAAACCCCGGGGTCCACTGTACAGGGGGTTTGCCCAACAACCGGAAATCGTACAAATATGTAAGTATAATATTGTAAGTGCTTGTGGAAGTGTATGTTTGGGGATCTGAAATAGACTAACCAAAGTAACATTATTTTTTAAAGGGGAAGTAAATTCTTTTCGGTAATGGCACTTGAGCAGGTTTCTGGGATGAATTTTTTTGTTACCCCGGGGTCCACTGTTTACTGTAGGTATTTTTTGTGGGCTTTTCAAGTTTCCTAGTCCTGGCCATTTAGGTGCCCCCTGATTTTGCTCTTCCTGTGGGCCTCGAATTTTTCTTGGTGTCTTTTTTTTGGGGGTCCACAATCTGCTCTTGCTGTAGGCCCCCCCCAGTTTTCTCTTTGTGTTTATATGGGGGGGCCGCCCTGTGGGGCTTTCCAAGTTTTTTCGTCCTGGACATTTAGGGATGGACGGATCCACCTCCCATCGTTACTCTTCCTCTTCTTCTCCATCTGCACAATTTTTTTTCTTCGCAGCATTTCAATCCCCACTGCCCTTTTCACTATCTCCACATGTGGTTTCCCCAAAACCCCTTTCCCTTTTCCCATAGATACATATTACTTCATTTTTTCCTGTATCTTTCCTTCTCAGTAGAATACCCGAGACCTCGGGGGTAACCAGGGTGAGCTCTCCCATTTTTTCCTGTTTGTGTTTGTTTACAAGAACCCAAATTGCACTCCCTGTTATCCATCCTGTCTGGGCTGTTTTATTATATTCATGGAACCCTTTTTCCCCAAATGGCCTTTAATGAAAGTACACTTCTTGTATGCACCAGTATACCATACCATCAGATCTTTGTTCATACTTGCTGCATTAAATGCAGCACACATCGCTTAATACTACATGGTATAGGTCTATTCTTTGTATCTCTCTCCTTCTCTGGCATTATCTATCCCAGATGTTGCATTTCTGGTTTTTTCATTACCCTACCACTTATGCTCTTAGGCGATTTTAATGCTCATCATTTCCTCTGAGGGGGTCACTGTAACTCGCGGGATTCAGTTCGAGGCTCCTATTTTTCCCCTCCATGTTTAAATATGGGTTTCTCCCCCCCCATTTTGACCCTTGTACTCAATCTCTCTTTCAACTATCTCTCAGTTTGTTCTTCATCAACCACACTAGACTTTATCTGGTCTGTATTCCCATTCGTATTCTCCACCTCCTCAGAGGGCCCCCCTTTTCAATTTGACCAAGCGCATTGGGGGTTTTTACTTGCATCAAACTGCTTTTAGTGTGGACCCTTCTTCATCCTCTATTGATGAGCTGTTACACCTATTCGGGAACTCAGTTTTAAGCAGCTTCACATTCTATACCCCAACGTTGAGCAGGCACCCCAGAAGTGTGTGCCTTGGTGGTTCCCGTTTGTGCTCATGCTCATACGTTTGAAACAATCTGCATGGGGCAGATATCATTACAACAGGGCCCGAGCGGCCCTTGATTTTAAGCATCGAGAGCAGTCGCCTGCCGTGTCATCCATGAAACTAACTGCAATTGTTGGAGGACTTATGTTTCCCCCAAACAACTTATTTCTTGGGTGATCTGGAAAAAAAGTACAGAAACTGAGTGGCAAATACTCTCCCGACCTGGCTCCCCTTCTTCGGGTTGCCGGTGTCACTATAGCAAACCCTCTTGAAGGGTTTCCACCAAAATTGGAACCCTTTTGTCTATCTCCCAGGGGGTCCATTTATGCCCCTCGTTTCTTTCTCCAAGTCTGCCAGAGAGTTAGAGCCCTTAGACTTTTCTTCTAGCGGGCTTATAATGTGCCTTTTACACTTCCCGGAATTAGAGTCAACACTTTCCCCTTTGATCATCAGCAGCTGTGTCTGACACCATTCACATTCGTATGCTCCAGCATTTACATCCATCAGCCCTTTCTGTCTTCTTATGACTATTTAGCCCTTGGTCAAGGGATCTTTGGGTGTGGAAATCTACCGTTGTTCTACCTTTTGAAACCAGGGGTTTTGGACATGATGCCTCCCCCTATCATCCCCTTGCTCTTTTTTTAAGAGGGTTTTTAAGGTGATGGGAAAGTCTTGTAAATAGATGTTTGATGTGGTATTTAGACACGATAGTCTCTCCACTAGTCAAATATGGCTTTTAAAGGGGTGCCCCTTTTATCCCTTAATCTGTTGAGGTACATGTGTTCGTAATGCCTTTGCCAACGGCAGGTCATCATTTTACTAAGACTTGCATCAGGGAAAAACTTGTCCCCGTTTTTTGACAAACCTAACCTAATGGACCCCCAAAACATTATACTAGGCACAAAAACTCTGACATTCCCTGTGACAGGCTAAATCTTTTTAAAAACTCAATGTACGTACATAAAAGGGCCCAAAATCTGGAACTCTTCCAGAAATCTCCTGAACCACTGACTTAGCTAGCATTTTTAAAACTACAGTTAAAAAAACACCTTATCTCTTAACCAATCCCATCACATGCGTTTGCTCAATATCATAAACATAGGTAAAACATTATAATCAATATATATTTCTCTCTAAATTTTAATTCCCCCAAATGTTAATCATTCCATTATGTCCATTAGGTTAATAATCAAAACTGAAAATTCCTGTCTACCAAACTTATTAAAGCCATATAGCATGAACTAATGAATATTCAATTCTCTTGTATTCATTTAAAATAACCTAACTAAACTAGTCATAAGTTTGCCTAAAGATACCCCAATATGGGAGCTTTATTAGAAACTGTGTTTCATGCCAAGACAAAACCATTCTCATTGCTAAATTTAAAAACTGTAATGCAGTCACCTAGGTCTAATATCGATATGCTCCATAACCTTTATCAATTTAGATTTAGATTTATTTTTAAACCCTTCCCAAAAATGCCTAGCCAGCTAGGCATGTTAACCTCTTTGTAATTATTTCTATATTAAAAATCACACATAGTAACCAATATCCCATATGAAAACCCCCAATTGTAATCTTTACAGAGAAAAAAACTTTTGGGTTTTTGAATTTGAATAATTCCCCTGGAGCCCTGGAGAGAATTCCGGGGGTCAACGCCTTTTGCGGATCTGTGACCAGGCCTCATGTTGGCCCAGAGCCTGATCAACCAGGCTGTTACTGCTGGCCGCACGCAGTCCAACGTACAAACCACAGCCTGGCGGGTTGGGTTCCGATTTTGGGTGCCTTTTCCAGTGCCCTGTTTGAAGACAGCCGGGGTTTGTTGGTAATCCCCTGATGATCAAAAGTTAAAAATTACTCCACTGTTATTACTTTATTAATCTTAAGTTAGTCTTAAGTTTGCCAGAAATGCTCTGCATATAAAGGGGCTTTTGGCTTTACACCCATTTTTTCTCCTTTGTACAAACATCTATCATCCTGAAATAACCTTCTTATTCTTCTTTTATTCTAAGATACAGTGAAATCAGTCATGATTATAGCCTTAAAAATTGAAACAGCTAAATAATAACTTTTGGAAAATCCTTACAATAAGAATAAAGTGAACCGAATATTTACATGAGCATTAAATAGAGAGGATTAGTTTACAATAATAGGTACACGAATATTAGCTGCACAGTTTTTGGGCACCAATTCAGTGGATGTAAGGGGCTCTGGAGGGCGTGCAGGGAGGGGTGACTGGGTTGATCCCGTGTGTCGGAAATCTTGCCTGTGAGGATGGACTGGCGGCCCTGGATCTGCACTCTCTGGAGAGGCGTGGAGTTGGGGGGGGATGTGATTGAGGTGTGTAGGTGGAAAGCAGGAATGAGTAAAGGGGGTGTAAATAGCGTGCTAAAAATTCTAGTATTGACAGGACACGAGCAATGGCTTTAAGTTGGATAAATTCCCGGTTCCCGGAATGATATAGGAAAGCATTGGTTTTTAATAGAGTTGTCGATGGTGGAACAAACTCCCGATTACAGTTATTGAGGCTAAAAAAGTTGTGTAGTTTTAAAAATAGGCTAGATAAATATATGAGTGGGTGCGGGTGGGTGTGAGTTGGTTCCGCTGGCTTGTGCTACTAGGTCGGATGCCGTGCTCCTTCCTTGGGGGAATGTGGCCTGGCCTGGCTGGGTCGGGGGGATTGGCTTGGGCCAGTGGGAGACTTGGACTTGCCTCGCATGGGCCAGTAGGCCTGCTGCAGTGTTCTTTCTTATGCTTATGTTCATTAGGTACCTTTCGAAATATTTTTTTTAGGTACCTTTTAAACTCCCAATTGACTTGGCTCATGCTATGACAGCTTTGCCATGTGCAGACAATCCGTTCCACTTTTATTGTTGTATAATAAGAGGTGTTTGAGGCCTAACCACCTCCTGTAGTCCATCGGTTTTGGTTCCTAACCTCGACAACCTTGGCGAGATAAATTTGGACACTGCTTGTTAGCAATTTTTTAAACATAATTTAACTTAAGATTGTTTTACTCTGTCTTCAACATTCAGCATATCCCGTTATTGTAATTCATCCTGGCCTATATGTTCTCTTGGACCCGGCCCAGGATAATCTCACCATCGTTCGGGTGATTTGTATCTCTTTCTGGTTTAGCGCTTCTTTTGATTATAATAATAATACTGTAGTCTCTTTCATTTTTTTTTTTTTTAGAGTACCATGAAGAACAAGAATAAAAATGCCCGAAATTACGCATGCTAGTGGCCTTCTTTGTAATTAATTTTTTATAATTATATTTAAACCCCAAATTTTAAGCTTTGCAAGAAAAAAACATTTTTTTTTTCATTTTTTATTTCATAAGAGCTAGACGTAGGGTCCTCAAGCCTCAGTAAGTAGACACTGTGCCTAAGCCCTGAGGAGAACTTCAGCCTGGCATTCTTTTTTTTTTTTTTCTACATTCTTCACTGTTATTTCACCCTCTATGACCCTTGGGGGTTTTCCCCCCTTTTTTAAAAATAATAATATTTTTTTTTCGATGCATGTTACAAGTGTACATTGTTATTGGTAGTTACAATTATAAAACTGTAATGCAAAAGGGGAGCCACTGGCATGCCATGGCATGACAGTGCCATTAGGAGCATTTTTTTTATAACAATAATAATAATAAAATTCACTATCATTTGCCATTTTAAAATAAGAATGGAATTAATGCTGTTAATAAATTGGGGTAATAATATAAATCTTTTATTAATTGCATGAAACTGTAACAGTTGTAACATGAATAACAAAGGAGATAAATATTTATATTAATGATCCCCCGGAAGTTTAACTACAATTTGCCGCGAAGAGTTAACAACAGCAGCAGTAGCAGCAGTAACAGGGGGGGGGGGAATCATACTGACTTGTGCCTGAAGCACTAAACTACGTTACAAGATGGATCTCTCAACGTATACTAGTAATAACCACTGTAATGTGCGTGAATTCAGGTGTCCCCTGACGTGTGTAGGAGGAGCCATGTGTGCTGGGCGTTGATGAAGCTGGCAGAGGACCTGTCCTAGGTGAGTCAATTGTTAGGTAAAAGTCACAAGTGCAAGTAATATGACATTTTATTGTGGCCGTTAGCGCTTCCTTTTGATTATAATAATTTATTAAGCCGTTACTTTGCCACAATAAAATGTCACATTAGTTGCACTGTGTCTTTTACCTAACATTTTGTCGGTAACTGTACCAATTAATACAACGAGTCTTAATTGTTACCTTGGTGTACTTTCAAGGAGGGTGCTTCAGTGTCTTGTATTATTAATCTGAAGAACTAGTAATCCAGGATAACCAAATAAAGCCAGTCTATCTTTTTTTCCATTGTGTAAATGTAGGTCCTTCCTCAGGATGCGACTCACAAGTGACTACCTCCATAGTATATTTAGTGTTACCCTCCAAGGAACTGGACTAATCCTTTCCTTTGGTCGAACCTGATTGCCTCCCATTCCCCAGGGTTTCTCCAGATTAGGATTAAAAAAAACACCTACTCACCTTAAACTAAATACTCATGCTACTCACCCTAAACCAAATACTCTTGCTGTAAACTACTTTCAAAATGCTAAATATTATTTTCCTATAAGATAATTTCAATTCTTACTAATATGTTACTATTATGTTACCCCCTACTCACCCAAAACTAAATACTCATACTATAAATTACTTTCAATAATGCTCAATGTTATTTTCCTTAAGATAATCTCAATTTTATATTACCATCCTCCTAAACACTTGTTACAATTTAATATCATCATATTGTAACTTTTAACAGTATAATATCATCATATTGTAATTTGAAATCAAATATATAACTAGAATAAACTCAATCAATTTCTCTCAGACACTGAGATGTAATTCTGCAATTAATTTGACACAGTTTATAATGCTGTACATGTGTATATATCATTAAATTTAATTATCTTTTATGTAAAGTCTTGTAATGCTGTATTCATATTCTATATTCTTTTATTTACTATATTATTGGTTGAACTTTATTGGTTTAGCACTGATAATTGGATTGTGACCTATATAGTAACTTATTTACTCCATGCAGATGATCAGTTCTGTAACAGCTATTTTTTTTTAGTTGTAAGAGCATTACTATCTATACCATGATTTGAAGCAAGAGCACTTGCTTCAATTCTGTGTATCATTATCTAAATAATAATAATATCTTTATTTCTACAAGTACATGTACAAGGTATACAGACCTAGCTGACAACAATGACATACTATTAGTATATAGAAAGCCGCTTGTTATGCTCTCAGAGCATTTCGGGCAAATTAGGTCAGTTTTGTCCCAAGATGCGACCCACACCAGTCGACTTACTCCCAGGTACCCATTTTAATGATGGGAAACATAGACAACCGGTGTAAAGAAACATGAACAATGTTTCTACCCTCACTGGAATCGAACCCAGACCCTCAAAATGTGAAGCGAGAGCTTTAGCCACCAGGCCACCTTAATAAACTCTGGTGGCATACTGTAGATTCTGCATATGTCTCTCATTAATAAACTTAATAGAAAAGCCATGATTTTTACAATGCTATAATGGTTTGTAATTATTATTAAGGACAAGGGTTTATTATTTTTAAGTGGTTCAGTAATGTAATACTGTGTATGATACAGGCAGACCTCTTTTAATATTGTGGATAAGTTCCCAGGACACAACTCCTCGATATTTATGACTGTATATAACCCTTTGGGGTCACGAGGCCCTCTCCCAAACTTGTTCTCAGGGTCGCAAATTTTTCGGAAAAAAAAAATTTATTTTTCTTATGAAATGATAGAGAATCTTTTTCCGATCATAACGCCACCAAAATTTTGAAATTTGATGGAAAACTAACGGAATTATTCTCTCGCAAAATTAGCGGTATCGATGACATTTACGCATCGGCGATTTTGCCCACTTTGAGCCATATTTTCGGCAAATTCCAATGTTTCAGTCTACTAAAATTATAGCTATTTCGCTAGAATTTAATTTTTTCTATCAATTGAGTATAAGAAACCGCCAATTTACCGATTTCAACTACCCAATAAGGTGGTCAGAAATTGGCAATTTGGCCAATTTCACACAAATCTCAAAAGATGCCAATTTCAAAATAGGGTCCAGAATAAACGAGACAGACATTCCTGGCACTCAAATAACATTTTATCTGTTCATTAGTCATCTCTCCAGGCCCCTCTTACATTACTTTTGCTTTCCATTTTGAATTTTTATTCTCACAAAATACTTTGCGCTTAGTTTCAAGGTACAGTGGTACCTCGACTTACGATATTTTTTCATTCCAGAATGCTGTTCAAGTGCCATTACCAAACGAATTTATCTCCTTAAGAAATGTTGTAAAATAGACTAGTCCTTTTAGACCCCAAAATTACACTTACAAAAGCATTTAAAAAATAAACTTACATAAAAGGGTGAGTTTGGGGACCATCGTAAGTCGAGGTACCATGTACTTCATCGTGAAACCAGTCAAAATTGTCTCTTATTTCTGTAACATATCATCCATTCTATCAAATGAGACTAAGAAAATGAGAATACAAGCATAAATACTACGTGTATACGAAAATAGACTGCAAAGTCGCTGTTTTGAACCAAAAACACGGTCAGTTTTTTCCTCATTATGCACTGTGTGGTGCAGGATTTTTTATACTGTGCACACTGACCACACAGACCCATTCTCTCACATCTAGGCCTACCAACTTATTTCCACTTGATTTGAGGCGCTAGAATTTAGGCGTACTAGTACGATGAAAACACTGGCGCGTAAGCCGTACTAGTATGGACGAAACCCTGAAAGGGTTAACAAAATAAATCCTTTATAATTTTTCACCAAATTGTGTTAAATATGTTTTATCATATTGGCTGCCTTCCACTAAAGCAGGGTGACTCAAAAATAAGAAACATTTTCACCATCACTCTATCACTGTCTTGCCAGAAATGTGTCATTACTACAGTTCACATGTCCCCCAAACTGCAATATCCCCACCTCTCCTTGAGAGTACAGGACACAATGCACAAATAACCTGCACATAGAAGAAAGAAACTTATGATAGTGTCACCCCCTTCCCCTCTATCACTTTCTTTCTCTTTTCTTTTTTCTTTCTCTTTCCCCCTCTCCCTCCTCTACACTCCTTTTTCTCTCCAGGTGCATAAACACTTAGTACAGTGGACCCCGGTGTTTGTACTGCTCCAAACTCGAACAATTATGTATGTGTATTTTTGTAAGTGCTTTTGTAAGTATATTTGGGGTCTAAAAGGACTAGTCTAATTTACATTATTCCTTATGGGAACAAATTCGTTTGGTAATAGCACTTGAACAGCATTCTGGAACGAATAAATTACAAACACCGGGGGTCCACTGTATAACCCATTTTTGCATCCAACCCTTATTTTAATCAACATAATCCTTGCATTTATACATTTGTATTCCTTTCCTTCTATAACTGGTCATTCAACATTGGTGCCACTCTTTCCTTAGCTTTTAACTCTCTCAGATACACCTGACCTAATTCCATTCATTTCTTCCACTAAAAATCTACTATCCCCTTCAGCACCATGGCCTGGTGGCAAAGCTCTTGCTTCACACGGTGAGGGTCTGGGTTCGATTCCCAGTGAAGGGGTGGAAACATTGGATGTGTTTCCTTAAACCAGTTGTCTATGCTCACCCATCAGTAAAATGGGTACCTGGGTGTTAGTCGACTGGTGTGGGTCGCATCCTGGGACAAAACTGACCTAATTTGCCCGAAATGCTCTGCATAACAAGCGGCTTTCTATATAGTAGTACGTATGACATTGATGTAAGCTAGGCCTGTATACCTTGTACATGTACTTGTAGTAAATAAAGATATTGCTTCCCCATGGAGCTGAAATACAATATAATAGTTTTTATTTCTTTATGCAGTTTACTTGTAATAAAACATTGGTTGGCACAAAAGAAGCCACTAGTATGCAATGCATTTTGGAAAAACTAATCATAATGCTTAAATGTTACTTAAGATTTAGACATACACTATTAAGAAGTTCTTGTACAGTTAACTACACTTATATGTACAATAAGAAAGGTAGCTTATGAACAATTTCAAAAGTATGACTTAATATTTCAAACTGATTCAATGGTCTTCAGTTTTGTGGAGTTTGAATAGAGATGAAGATACAGGAAGTACTTTAGTTAAAATAGAAATACAATGGGACAAGATGTGTTAAATAAGAACATAATGTTGAAATTTAACGTAGTGTCATTTTTTTCATTGTGTAATAAATTTCAAATACATGCTTGAACAAAAATTATGCAAGAAAATTACCAATTTCTGTACCCCTATCCAACTCTTAGTAATAAATTTAAGTAAAGAGAACAAGAGCTAAATGGAGTAAATGCAGTGTGACCATAAAATCAACTGCACTAAACTATCAAGTAATTAGCACTAGTTTTGTTCATAATGGATTTATAACTGCTGTTTTAACTCAAGATAGTCATTGTCTTTTCATTCAGGTCCTATGGTCTATGGGATTTGTTTTTGTCCAGTGAACAAACACAGTGACCTCAAAGCTTCTGGTGTGGCTGACTCCAAGACACTGACAGAAGAACAAAGAGAGAAGATTTTTGGCATAATTCACGAAAACTGTGACTATGTTGGTTGGTCACTTGAAGTTATATCACCTTTATATATTTCCAACTGCATGTACAAAAGGTAAGATAAGTTATTGTAACTCAGTATACTATGTATTGTAGTTAGAGTTGCATAAATACAAATTGCTTCTTTGCAAAATTGTTACATACAGTGGAACCCTGGTTTACGTAATTAATTCTTTCCAGAATGCTGTTCAAGTGCCATTACCAAACGAATTTGTTCCCATAAGGAATAATGTAAATTAGATTAGTCCTTTTAGACCCCCAAAAATACACTTACAAAAGCACTTACAAAAATACACTTACATAATTGTTCGAGTTTGGAGCAGTACGTAAACTGGGGGTCCACTGTACTTTATACTATATGTGCATACAGCACTGTGACTAGGAGAGTAAAAAAGAACTTGCTGCCATGTACTAGTACTGTAATATTCTTGAGTTCCTGTATTCAACCCCTATGAGTGTGCCTTACTTATATAATTAGTAGTGAGACATTTATGTATTGGTGAATATGCAGGTGAATACACAGATAATACATGGTATGTACTAGATTTTGCTCTTGCTCAGCTATTTTAGATTCAGTATGCCCCATATACTATGTGGTGTAATAATTTACTTTTTTCTTTGTTAGTCTCAAAATTCAAATCTTTATTTACTTAAACTGTAATACATATAATAAAAGTATTTTTTATTTATTTTAAGAGAGACTGCCTGAATTACCCTAAAGAAAGTAATAATCATAAGTATCATACTTTTTCAGACCAAAGGTATCATTAAATGAGGTGTCTCATAATGCAGCCATTGGCTTGATAAAACGTGCCATTGCCGCTGGAGTGAATGTGTCAGAAGTGTATGTGGATACTGTTGGCCCAGAAAAGTACCAGGTTAGTGTGTGTGTTTTAGAAGCCTAGTACAATACTCATTTTATCATTACTGTGCATGTAAAAGTAAGACATTTTCAGTAGGCTAAATGTGTGAAATGGGTAAAATAGGCATTACAGTACAGTGCTTACTTATTCTTTATTGTTGGTGATTCCTTGAATTTGTACAATTCTTAGCATATTTTGATAACAGATAACCCTAGCCATGGCTAGAGTTACTAATTATAGTGGTACCCCGGATTTCGTACATCTCCCAACTCGAACAATTATGTAAGTGTATTTTTGGGGGTTTGAAACAGACTAATCTAATTTACATTCGTCCTTATGGGAACAAATTCGTTCGGTAACAGCACTCGAACAGCCTTCTGGAACGAGTTATTGACAAAATCCGGGGTACCACTGTATATAAGTAACTTGTCAATAGCCATTGCTACTGACAAGTTAATTCAAATGTCAGGTGAATTAATCAAGGGAGGGGTGCAGGAATAATGTTCTTTTGTGACAGATTTTTATTTGATGCATGAAAAATTAAATGGAGAAAGACCAGAAATATTTAATAAGATAGCCAAGATGACTGTATGTCATAGCAATGGGCCTTCAGCTGAAAGTCCTTTGGCTTCATCTTCAAGTGCCCCAGATGTCCTCCCACCAGCATCACCGATCCATTATGAAACAGACAGTAATCCTGACAACCCTCATCTTCCAGACCTTTGTGATTAGCTCTACAGTTCCAGTAAAATTCTAAAATTTACTACTTAGGGAGTTGTAGTACTGCAGTATTCTTTTATGTACAATAATTAATAAACCTGTTTCATTTATAATAATATTCACTTTAAGTTTTCAGCAGACCATGTGGGTCAGAAGTGCATTGTTGAATTATTATTGGGATCTCTGTTTGTCTAGCTAAATCGATATTACCAGCAAAGCCAGGGAACCAAGGGTGTTGGAAAATCAGTGTTATACCTGTATACTCATATTTTAAGTTTTCTTTTAGGTACAATTAAATAGGGAAATGTACAGTAATTGTTTACCAATTTGTACTGAATTATGTTATTGATATTAATTAATTTTTCATTATAACAAAAAGTTTGTGATTTTCCCAGGCTAAATTGCAAGAGATTTTTCCTACAGTCAAGGTGACTGTTGAGAAGAAAGCTGATGCACTGTTTCCCTGCGTATCAGGTGCAAGTATTTGTGCTAAGGTGAGTACTATATTTAATAATGTAATGTTAATAAATTAAGGAAGTACATATATAATTTGTTCACTAACTATTGTCAGTCTTACTTTTTCTTCAGTTTCTACTACTGTTTTCAAATTTTAATTTTGTATTAAGAGGTAGAGGCTTGAACATTAGCAAGCATATGTAAGCACATTAGATTGAAAGTGCATGATCTTTGGAATTTAATGCACTGCTGGGATATAGACGTAGTACAGTACATCATCAGTTATCTAGCAATTGATTATTTGGTGTTTAATATTATCCAATGGTCTTGTTTGCTGTACCACTTAGGATGGGCCAGATAATTGATGAACTACTGTCTTATTTATGAAAGGCATTTTAGAAACTGGCAAGCTAGACTTGGGATCTGGAGGTAGGAAGTCCTTTACTTTAAAAGTTTGGTAGGGATATGGTTTGATTAATCAATATGACCCTGATGTCTGTGCCCTTGTGGAAAGTCAGCTAAGGAGTGGAGTACAGTGGACCCCCGAGTTTCGTAAGGTTCTTATTTTGTAAAAATCGTGTTTCGTAAGCTTTTTTCAATTTCGTGAATCGTAAACTGGCTCGTGTTTCGTAACGTATTAGACCTGTCCGCCTGCTCTGGGCCTGCGCAGGACACCCGCCAGTGAAGCATTGTTTACCATCGAGAGAAAATTACCCAGCGCGCTCTTTCAAACATTCACAATACATTTGGTGTCTTTTTTGGTGGTTTAGTGATTGTTACTGTGAAATAAGTCACCATGGGTCCAAAGAAGCTTCCTAGTGGCACCCTTGTGGTAAAGAAAGTGAGGAACACCATCGAACTGAAGAAGGAGATAGTAGAAAAATATGAGAGTGGCGTACGTCTGAGTGATCTTGCCAGGATGTACAAGAAAACCCCATCTACTATCAGCTCTATCCTGGCAAAGAGAAATGAGATCAAGGAAGCTAATGTTGCAAAAGGGGTTGATATGTTAACGAAAAATAGATCAAAAACAGTGGATGAGGTTGAGAAGTTGTTGTTGGTGTGGATCAATGAAAAACAGAGAGCGGGTGATAGTATTTCCATGGCAATAATTTGTGAAAAGGCAAGGAAGTTGCACGCAGATCTTGTCAAGACAATGCCTGCAACCAGTGGTGAGGCGAGTGATTTTAAAGCCAGCATAGGCTGGTTTGTGACAGGTTTAATAAACGTAGTGGCATACACTGTGTTGTGAGGCATGGTGAGGCAGCCAGCTCAGACAAAAGTGCAGCTGAAAAGTTTGCGAGTGAATTTAAGGGGTTCGTAGAGGCTGAAGAATTCCTCCCCAACAAGTGTTTAACTGTGATGAAACAGGCCTGTTTTGGAAGAAAATGCCCAACAGGACCTTCATTACTCGGGAGGAAAAAGGGACAGCCAGGACACAAGCCTATGAAAGACAGACTAACTCTTATGATGTGTGCCAATGCCAGTGGTGATTTTAAAGTGAAGCCTTTACTGGTGTATCACTATGAAAATCCAAGACCCTTCAAGAAACACAGTGTTGACAAGAATAATTTGTGTGTGCATTGGAAAGCTAACACCAAGGCATGGGTCACTACGGAGATTTTCAAGGAATGGGTGACTGGAGTGTTTGGCCCTAGTGTGAAGAAATACCTCCTGGAAAAGAAATTGGGACTCAAGTGCCTCCTGGTACTGGATAATGCTCCTGCTCATCCTCAACTTGCAAGAGTTGTTGTCTGACAAGTTCAATTTCATCAGAGTGAAGTTCTTGCCTCCTAACACCACTCCTCTCATCCAGCCCATGGACCAGCAGGTCATTGCAAACTTCAAGAAACTGTACACCAAAGCAGTGTTTCAGAAGTGCTTTAATGTGACCAATGACTCTGAATTGACCCTAAGAGAGTTCTGGAAAAATCACTTCAATATCGTGTATTGCATATGCCTTGTATATAAGGCTTGGGAGGAAGTGACTTCCAGGACTTTGAACTCTGCTTGGAGACCACTGTGGCCGGATTGTGTTGAAAAGAGGGATTTTGAAGGATTTGAGGTTGACCCTGACCCTGACGACACTGTGCCTGTTGTGGAAGATATTGTGGCATTGGGGAACAGCCTGGGGTTGGAGGTGAGTGGTGAGGATGTGGAAGAGTTGGTGGAGGAGCACAGGGTAGAGCTAACAACTGAAGAGCTGCAAGAGCTTCATCTGGAACAGCAACAGACCACAGCTGAGGTTATTGCTTCAAAGGAGGAGGGAGAGAGAGAGGAGGAGGTGCCTTCTTCAGTGCTTAAGGAGATGTGTACAAAGTGGAATGAGTTGCAGACATTTATTGAAAGACACCACCCTGACCAAGCTGAAATGAGCCTTCTGTGCAGCCACTTCAGTGACAGAGCCATGTTGCACTTCAGGAAAGTGTTGAAAAGTCACCAAAAACAGAGGACTGTGGACAGTTACTTTACCAGGCAGGGGTCTAGTGACTCAAGCTGGTCCTAGTGGCATTAAAAGACCAAGAAGGGAAGTAACCCCAGAGAGGGACTTGTTACCTGAAGTCCTTTTGGAGGAGGATTCCCCTTCCAACCACTAACACCCTGCCCCTGTCATCAACCCTACATTCCAGATGCCTGCAACTTTTCAATAAAGGTAAGTAAATGTATATACATATATATATATATATATATATATATATACACACATATACATACGTACATACATACATACATATACAGTGGTACCTCGAGTTACGATGGTCCCAAAATCGCCCTTTTATGTAAGTTTATTTTTTAAATGCTTTTGTAAGTATATTTTTGGGGTGTAAAAGGACTAGTCTATTTTACATTATTCCTTATGGGGATAAATTCGTTTGGTAATGGCACTTGAACAGCATTCTCGAACAAAAAATACCGCAACTCGGTACCACTGTATATATATATATATATATATATATATATATTCATTTTCTTCAGATGCTGTTCAATCCATCAAGCGTTATCTCCTAGAAAAGTTGAAATAGACTAGTCTAGGCCCAAAATAAAAGCATTTAAATAAACAAAGGAGTTTGGACCATTACAGTACCATGATATCTTTCTTTTTACGTGGCGTTCCACAGTGGTCCAAAGAAACAGTTTCCCATTTACATTTAGTAATATATACAGGAGAAGGGTTACTAGCCCTTGCTCCCAGCATGTTAGTCGCCTCTTCGACACGCATGGCTTACGGAGGAAGAATTCTGTTCCACTTCCCCATGGAGATAAGAGGAAATAAGAACAAGAACTAGTAAGAAAATAGAAGAAAACCCAGAGGGGTGTGTATATATATGCTTGTACATGAATGTGTAATGTGACCTAAGTGTAAGTAGAAGTAACAAGACATGCCTGAAATCTTGCATGTTTATGAGACAGAAAAAAGACACCAGCAATCCTACCATCATGTAAAACAATTACAGGCTTCCGTTTTACACTCATTTGGCAAGACGGTAGTACCTCCCTGGGTGGTTGCTGTCTACCAACCTACTACCTAGGATATATATATATATATATATATATATATATGCTGGTGGGCTATCAAAATCTTTTTTTTTTTTTTTTTAGTACTACTGTAGAAACACCCATTATCTTTAAAATCCTTTAATGTGAAGCACATTCAGTCCTGATTAATATTAAGAGGGACCTCAACCAAGGGCTTGCTTGCCCTCACAAACTTTAACAAGTAACTACAACTAAGAATGCAGCATGAAATTAGGTCAAGAAAAATATGTGAAACAATTTTGATAACTCAAAAGCCAGCAATATACGTAGATCATTTTTCTTAGTATGCATTAATTTTTAAATAGAGACGTGTAAATAAAAAAAAGGTAAGTACAAAGAATGAGGCTAATCACACGGCATTGTGCCAGACTCTGTAGGAGTCCTTTGGGTTTAGTGCTTCTATGTGAATGTAATAATAGTAACCTGGCATTGCTTAATAAATTTTAGTTAATTATATAGGGAGGTTACGCATTAATGCTGCATTAGTTAAAAATTATGAGCTGCATTGATAGTAATTTATGGACATACTCTGACACTCTTTAACTGGCATGATAAGTAAGATGTATTAAAAAAATTAAAATTTTGATCACACTATAATGTTCTAGGTTGCCGTGACAGAGCCTTGAAAAATGGGAATTTCCTGAAGGAATAGAAATTGACAATTGGGGGAGTGGATACCCAGGAGGTGAGTCAATTGAATATTTTCATACAACCTGTAAGAGTATTATTGTTATTATTCTTTCTTTTAACACACTGGTTGTATCCCACTGAGGCAGGGTAACCTAAAAAGAAAAATGAGTCTTTAGTAATTTATACAGGAGAAGGAGTTACTAGCCCTTGCTCCGGCATTTTAGTTGCCTCTTATGACATGCATGGCTTACAGATGAAGAATTCTTATCCACCTCCCCATGGAGATAAAAGGAAACAAAAAGAACAAGCACTATTAAGAAAATAGAAGAAAACCCTGATGAGTTTGTAAATATATATGCATGTACAGGGATGTGTAGTGTGACCTAAGTGTAAGTAGAAGTAGCAAGATATACCTCATATTCTGCATGTTTATGACACAGAAAAAGACACCAGCAATCCTACCATCATGTAAAACAACTACAGATTTCCATTTCACACTCACTTGGCAGGACAGTAGTAGTACCTCCGTGGGTGGTTGCTGTCTACCAACCTACTACCTAGGATTATTATTATTATTATTATTAATAATAGGGGGGCAATGTGGCAGGTATATGGAATAGGAGGTAGGTTACTGAAAGCAGTGAAGAGTTTTTATGAGGATAGTGAGGCTCAGGTTAGAGTGTGTAGGAGGGAGGGGGACTATTTCCCAGTAAAAGTGGGCCTTAGACAAGGATGTGTGATGTCACCGTGGTTGTTAAATATACAGTGGACCCTCGGTTTTCGCCGAAAATTCTTTCC
Source organism: Cherax destructor (assembly GCA_009830355.1). Lineage (NCBI taxonomy): Eukaryota > Metazoa > Arthropoda > Malacostraca > Decapoda > Parastacidae > Cherax > Cherax destructor. Next base: position 26,365 of record WNWK01016186.1, read on the forward strand.
AGAATGCTGCTCAAGTGCCATTATCAAACAAATTTACTTAAGAAATAATGTCACGTAGGTTAGTCTATTTCAGACCCCCAAAAATACACTTGCAAAAGCACTTACGAAAATACACTTACATAAATGTTCGAGTTTGGAGATGACCGAAAACCGAGGGACCACTGTATTTATAGATGGGGTTGTAAGAGAAGTGAATGCGAGGGTCTTGGCAAGAGGTGTGGGGTTAAAAGATAAAGAATCAAATACAAAGTGGGAGTTGTCACAGTTGCTTTTTGCTGATGACACTGTGCTTTTGGGAGATTCTGAAGAGAAGTTGCATAGGTTGGTGGATGAATTTGGTAGGGTATGTAAAAGAAGAAAATTGGAAGTGAATATAGGAAAGAGTAAGGTGATGAGGATAACAAAAGATTAGGTGATGAAAGATTGGATATCAGATTGGAGGGAGAAATATGGAGGAGGTGAATGTATTCAGATATTTTGGGAGTGGACATGTCAGCAGAGGGTCTATGAAGGATGAGGTGAATCATAGAATTGATGAGGGCAAAAGGGTGAGTGGAGCACTTCAGAGTCTGTGGAGACAAAGAACTTTGTCCATGGAAGTAAAGAGGGAATGTTTGAGAGTATAGTTATACCAACACTCTTATATGGGTGTTAAGCATGGGTGATGAATGTTGCAACGAGGAGAAAGGGTGGAGGCAGTGGAGATTGTCATGTCTGAGGTCAATGTGTGGTGTGAATATAATGCAGAGAATTCGGAGTTTGGAAATTAGGAGGAGGTGCGGGATTACGAAAACTATTATCCAGAGAGCTGAGGAGGGGTTGTTCAGGTGGTTCGGACATGTAGAGAGAATGGAACGAGACAGAAAGACTTCGAAGTGTATAAATCTGTAGTGGAGGGAAGGCGGGGTAGGGGTCAGCCTAGGAAGGTTGGAGGGAGGGGTAAAGGAGGTTTTGTGGGCGAGGGCTTGGACTTCCAGCAAGCATGTGTGAGCGTGTTAGATAGGAGTGAATGGAGACGAATGGTTTTGGGACCTGACGAGCTGTTGGAGTGTGAGCAGGGTAACATTTTGTGAAGGGATTCAGGGAAACCAGTTAATTGATTTAGTTGGACTTGAGTCCTAGAAATGGGAAGTACAATGCCTGCACTTTAAAGGAGGGGTCTGGGATAGTGACAGCTGGGAGGGACTATTCTCAGCTGTCGTATCTGAGCGCCTCTGCAAAGACAGTGATTATGTATGAGTGTGGTGAAAGTGTTGAATGATGATGAAAGTATTTTCTTTTGAGGATTTTCTTTCTTTTGGTCACCCTGCCTCTGTAGAGACGGCCGACTTGTTGAAAAAAAAAAAAAATTTTTTTTTAGCACATCAGCTTTCTTGCACTGAGGTAGGGTGACCTGAAAAAAACTTTTTGAAAGTTTTTCTTATTACATTTAGTTATTTATACAGAAGGAGTTAGTAGCCCTTCCTACTGGCATTTAGTCACCTCTTGCATGCATGCTTACAGAAAAAGGTTCTTCTCCACTACCCCATAAGTTTATTATATATTTTTCAACAAACCACTGTATTATTATTACATCGTGCTAAACCTAGTGTGTCGTTCAGACCAGAAAATTGGGAAGACTGTTAACTGTTTGAAGACTAGAACTTTGTAACTAGGGTACTCCTATTTGACAGGAAAACTAGATGTATTTTGGCCAGTGTATCGTTCAAAAAGGTATTCTGCATTCTTTCCCAAGGCCCTCCACCTAAATGCAAGTGAAAGGAATACAGCCTCTCCTCCTTAACGACCTACTCGTTTACCGATGACTTGGACTTACGACGGGTTCTCTGACTAGTATGCATACCTAAATTATGTATATTAGAGCTGATTTCCTCTATTCTGTTTATTACTATATATACTTATAAAAATATACTAAAAATGTTATAAATGGTGCAAAGGTGACATTAAAACAATATCAAACATGGTTGAACAAACCCACTACCATTATAGTATGCTCCTTGCTTAGCGATGAATTTGTTTACAACAGGGTCTTAGGAACACCTCCATCATTAAGTGAGGAGAAGGGCTGTAGTGCAGAGTAGTAATAAATTTTTAACCAAAAAGAAAACATAATTTTTTTTTTTGGATCTTCAGCTGTGGCCAGAGTGACCAGAAAGAAGAAACAAAACAGATAAGTTCTTCTCAACTTCCCATGGAAAAAAAATATGTCTGCTTGTGTATATGCATCATGTATGAAACATCCCAAAATTATGTGTGTATAAGAATATGTTATTTTGTGTGCATGTATGTATATGCTAGGGGTGTGCTAAAATTTCTGTATTGGTACTTGTATTGGCTAATGTTGGTGGTATTAGTTTGGAAATTTTGGTATCCCATACCTGGTATGTACACTTATTTTGTTGGGGTATCCAAAAGTTTGGTATTGGAAGTATCATCTAATCTTGATGGATTGTCCCATCCTTATTATTGTGTATGTATGTCAGTCATTGTATGTAAACATAAGGGATATATATATATATTTACACATATCACGTTACATGTGCATGTATGTGTACATGTATGTCTGTGCATATGCATGCATGTATGTGTGCTCTTAGGAAAAATCCGAAATACCTCTTTTTGGTCTTGAAATCTTAACTTGAATAAAGTTTTAAGATCATTTTTTTTTGTAGGTTTTGGTAAATTTGGGAAATCTTGGATTTTATCTTTTGTGAATGAGGACGTCTAGAAAGGGTAGTTTGTCATTGGATTTCTTGAGTGTAAATTGGATAGCTGGTTCAAATCGTTGGCCTTGCCTGAAAATGTACATGGGGTGGATAACAAAGTTGTTTCCCTTTGTATTGGAAATCTTCCCTATGAGGATAGACTGAGGCCCTGAAACTGCCGCCCCTGAAGCGTAGAATTAGGGGATATGATTAGGTACAGTGGTACCCCGGTTTAAATGGTCCCCAAACTCACCCTTTTATGTAAGTTTATTTTTTTTTTTAAATGCTTTTGTAAGTGAAATTTTTGGGGGGTCAAAAGGAGTCTATTTTACAACTTTTCTTAAGGAGGATAAATTCGTTTGGTAATGGCACTTGAACAGCATTCTGGAATGAAAAAATATCGTAAACCGGGGTACCACTGTATTTAAATGGAAAACTGGAATAAATAAACCGCTAATGCAGGTTTCAGTTATACCCATTATTCATTTATTCAGACTTAAAAAAATAAATAACAGTGGTACCTCGGGATAGAACTTAATTGTTCCAGAAGGCTGTTTGAGTCCTTCCGAATGAATTTGTTCCCATAGGGGAAAATTAAATTGTTAATCCGTTTCAGCCCCTAAAAATACACTTACAAAAACACTTACATAATTGTTAGTTTTGAGCTTTCGCATCCGGGTACCACTGTATTCACCCTCACTATAACTGGAAAAAATATTTTAAGGTAAGTAATGTGTGTGTATATTTCATGCATTTTTTGGAAGTTTAATATATGATATGTATACATGTTATCGGCTTTTTTTGCATTTGAAGGGGGGAAAACTTTTTCCCCTTGATGGCCAGAACCTAACCTACTGAAAAAAAAGGGTTTCCTGTACATACAGTGGGACCTTATTCGATGGGCCCCAAAATCGTTTTATGAAAATTTATTTTTTTTAAAAAGCTTTTGTAGGTATATTTTTGGGGGGGAAAAGGGCTATTTTTTACATTTTCCTGGTCCAGAGAAAATCATTGAAAAAAAGTGTGTTCCTGTAATTTGGTGAGTTACAAACTTTTTTTAAAGATGTCATAGTTTAAACCCGTAATGTGTTTTTTTGGGGGATTTTTAATAAATGTGTTCAAGTTGTTTTGGTGATGATGCTAACCTTCATTACTTTTCTATCTTCTTTGGGTTCTGTTTCCCCCCCCTTTACATGTTTTTTTTTAAAATTTCTTAAATACAATATAGAAAGAAAACTAATTAAAGTTATAAACTATTTGATACCAGGCTTGGGGGATCAACACCCAGGTTTTTGGGGGAAAAAAGACACTTTTCCAGTTCGGGACAATTTAAAAAAAAATGTTTTGCCATGAGTGGTTTCCTCTAATAAATTCCTGAAATGTACAAAAAATTGTTTTTCCCCCCAAAAAAAATTTTTTTTAAAAAACTTAAATCACAGTATCTAGTTTTTTTTTTATAAGGACTAGTCTTGGGGGGGTTCCCCATGCACAGTACAGGGATTGGGGTAGTTTAGTGAAACCTAATTTTCTTGGGGAAAAAAACCGAGTTAGATGGGAATGTGTTGGGAAACGAGTCTTTTTTTTTACCATTTAAAAATTTTTGGGGGGGGAAAAATTTTTGGGGTTTTTTTTAAAAAAGGGGTATTCCCCCCAGAAATTTTCTTTTTTTTAAAATAGAAAATGATACCATATTGGTTTTAACAAAAGGGGGGTTTAACTTTACAATAGATGAAAATTTATCAGGACATTTGTTAAACAATATAAAAAAGTTACTGATATGGCAGCTGTACTAATAGGTTTCTCCCAACTTTAAATTTAAATTTTTTGGTGTTTTTTGCATTTACAAACATAATGCAAAACGCTGAAAGTTAAAAACCGCATCTGCATCTGCGGAACATCCGCACAATTTTTACACCCCCCCCAAAAAATCCCCGGAAACCGCACAATTTCCCTCCGCATTCGCATCCAAAAAAAATTTTTAAAACTTTTGATAACATCCGCATCCCGGGGTTTTTAAAATTTTTTTTTGTCAGGAAAGAAATCTTTTGCATTTTTTTTCATGTATAAAAAACCCCCCATGTAAAATATTAGAGGGTTTTAAAATACGAGGTCCATGCCTCACCAACAAGGGCCCAAAAAAAGGGGTTTTCCCCCTTCTGCTTTCACTGTGCCAAAGGGGGCTTATCCCATATTGCTTTCATTGTGTCAAAGGGGGGTTTTTCCCTTACTGCTTTCACTTTGCCAAATAGGGTTTGTCCCTTACTGCTTTCACTGTGCCAAAAAGGGTTTTTCCCTTAAACTTTCCCCTTTTTTAAATGGGGGCTGCCCCTTTAATGCTTTCACTGTGCCAAATAGGGGTTTTCCCCCTTTTTTTCACTGTCCAAATCTGAGTGCAGGGGGATTTCTTTACTATATACAAGAAAATACAAAAGAAAAATTTGGGGCATGTCGGGGAAAAAGTCCCCTTTTTGCTTACCCCCAAAAGGGATTTTAAAGAATGTCTGTTTTTAGTTTTTAAAAAAAAAATTTAAAAAGGGAAAGTACATTTTTTGGGACCATGTATGCCTCATTTTTTATTTGATGGACGATTAAACCTTTTTCCATTTTAGCTCTTAATGACTCTCATGGGTTTAGCATTTTTTATACTCTATTTAATGAAAAAAAGGGGCCCCCAATTTTTGGGGATATTCTGGGAAAAAAAAAAAAAAACTGCAATGCACTTTTTTCCCAAAAAAGATAAACGGGCCACTGGCTCATTATGTGGACAGCAGGGGTGAAAGAGGTGAGACCATGTGCAGTCTGTCATCTCCACCCGCCAAACCAAACAAACATGGCTACCTGTTTTTTCAAATGGCTACTTTACAATTATTTACAATTACTGAAGTTGGTTTGCTTATTATGTACTATTTAAAATTTTAATTTTTTAAAGTTAATCTGAGGAAAAAAGTTTTTTTTTTGGGGGGGTGTTTGGAGTTTATTTTCCCCCGGGGTTTTTCCCCGAATTTGGGGGAAAAAACCACTTGGCAGTAACTCAAGCCTTAAACCCCTTTTTTCTGACCTTCAGCATATAAATAGGCACATTGATTTTTTTTTTTTTTTGTGAAGGGGATGCATGCCTTATGTGCTTTTGAAAATATGGTAAATTTAATAATCCATTGCTTAAAAAAAGTCTCATTTTTTTATTCCAACACTAGGGGGGGGGAAAAAAAATGCAAAAACTTTTTAGCGAGGCAGGCCTTTTTTTTAGTTTTAATCTTTTTACGGAAGGTTTTCAGTACATGCTAATTCCCCCGTTTTTAAAAAGGTTTTTGGAAAAAAATTTTTAAAAAACCCCCCTTTTTTTTTTGTTCAGCTGGTATGACTTACCGAAGGACATTTTTTTTAAAAATGTGTACTCTGGTAATTTTTTTGTTTTTTGCCTCTTCTATTATGCTACTTTTTTTTAATAACCTTTTTATCGGGGCTCTCTGACCAAGGGGGGTTTTTTTTTTCCTAAATAAAATTTTTTTTTTAGACTGATTTTTTATTCTGTTTTTTAAATTTCTATTCAATACAAAATTTTTAAAAATTTAAAAAAAAACTAAAAATTTTTAAAATTTTTTTAAGGGGGAAAAAATTAAAAAATTTTTCCCCAAAGATTTGGGGTTTCCAAAACCCCCCCATTATAGTATTCCCCCCTTAGCGGCGAATTCATTTACTGACTTGAACTCTGTTTAATTTTGGGGAAAAATTTTTTTTTTTTTTATTTTCCCCTTTTAATTTTTTTCAGGGAAAAAAGGAAGATGAAGAAGAAAAGATAAAACTCCTTCCGTCCTCCAATTTTTTTCTAAAAAAACCCAAAAATTTTTTAAGTTGTTGGGCCCCCCAAAAAAAAAATCACTTTTTTCCCAAAAAAGCGCCCTTTTAAAAAAGTTGGGGGGTTTCTAAATTATTTAATATATTCTACATGACAAATTGCTAATTTGCAGGCATCTATGTTGAACAAATAAATTTAAAAAATTTTTTTTTATCCCCCTTTTGGGAACTTTTTATCTTTTTTCTTTTCTCTTCAGCTTACTGAAACTTGTTGCCCCTGTTCATTTCTATTTAGTATTTTAAAAAAAGGTTTTTTTATTTCATTTTTTTCCCTTTTTTAACCCCCTTTTTAAAATCACAATTCTGGGAAAAAAAACAGTGGTTTTTTTCAGTCATAATTCATTTCCCGAAGGCTGCTCCCCAAAAACCTTCCAAAGAATTTTCCCCTTTTAAGGGGAAAAAAGTCAATATTTAAAAAACCCTTTCAAAAAATACACTTACAAAAAACACTTACATAATTGTTGTTTCCCCCGGGGGGCCCAAAAAAGGGGGGCCCGTGGTTTTTATTTTTTTCCTTTTACACTTTCACTCTGGCCACCTATGCTGTTCTCTGACATCTTTGGGGCTAGGTGGGGGAAAAATTTTTTTTCAGGAGTGCTGGGGGTTGGGCCCAAAAAAGTTTTTTCAGCCCTAAGACCCCAAAAAAGTTTTAAAACTATAAAATAAGATATAAATATTGTAACATTCTAACATCATGTTTACACTCCCCAAAAATTGAAGTATAAGGGGTAAATTTTTTGGGGAAAGGGGGGCGGGGGAAAAAATTTAGCCAGACTTTTAGAGTCCTGGAGGTGGGGGGCAAAGTGCCTGCACTCTGGGGAAAGGGGGTTTATATATTGCAGTTTTTTTAAAAAAAATGTGGGATGCCTCTGGGGACAGTGATAGAGTGAATTATGATGAAAGTTTCTTCTTTTTTGGGTTACCCCTGCCTCGGGGGGAAAATGCAAATGTGTTAAAAAAAAAATTTTAAAAATGGGGTAATTTGTCATTTGTACAAAAATACAGTATACAGTAGGTCCCTAACTTATAAGCATCAGTGTTGTGATTTGTAATTTTATGGACTTTTTTCAAAAAAAAAATTTTTAAATGTTTAGATAAAAAATTTTCGGAAAATTTTTTTTTTTGGGGTTTTTTTTCACTTAAATGCATTCATATTTTCCATGGGTTCATTGTATGTATGTGTGTTTGGTTCATATTTGTTTGGAAAAAGGCCCCCGGGAAAAAAATGCATTTAGTTTATTTAAAAACTGAATTAAAATTTTTTTTTTAAGTGGCCCCCCGGTTTTTTGCCAAAAATTGCCCCAAAAAACTGCTCAAGTGTTTACAAACGAAACTCCTTTTTAAAAAATAATGTCACGTAGGTTAGTCTATTTCAGACCCCCTTTCACTTGCAACAGCACTTCCCAAAAAAACATTTTAAAAAAAATTTTGAGTTTGGAGATGCACAAAAAGGAGGGACCACTGTATTTATAAAATGCATTGATATTTTGCACTTAGGTTTTATGTATGTGCAGTTTTTTTGATAGAGATAAGTAAAGAGCTGGGTTTAATAATATTTTCTTTTAATTAAATTAAAAATGTATTTTTTCATTCCCCCTTTTCCCCAAAGAAAACCAATCTTTTAACTGGTTGTTTTTTAAAAAACATTTGAAAGAATGATACAACAATTACTATATAATCAGACACCAATTTTTCCCCTCACCCCTCTGGGTTTCCCCAAAAAAGGAAGAAGTGTGCAGAGATGTATATCCCCCTTTCACTGTATTTTTTTTTTTCCCTCCCCCCCAAAAAGTCGGCCGTCCCCCCCAAAAAGGGACCAAAAAAAAAGAAAATCCCCAAAAAAAAAAACTTTCATCATCATTCCCTTTTACTACCTCATAAAAATCACTGTCTTTTTCAGAGTGGGTCAGATTGACGGGAATAATCCCCAGCTGTCCTATCCCAAAAACCCCCCCTTTAAAGTGCCCCGGCATTGTACTTCCCATTTCCAGGACTCGAGTCCAACTAAATCAATTAACTGGTTTCCTTTAATCCCTTCCAAAAAAGTTAACCTCCACCCCCAAGAATTAATTATAATTTTTAAAAAGGTTTGGTTTCTGCATGATAAAGTTGATTAAATTTGAAAAAAAAAGTCCCTTTTAAGTAAAACAAAAAAATAATTTTGGTATGTCTGTTTTTGCATTAGGAATAATATTAGGGGGGAAATAAATGAAACTATTTTAAAAAATGCACTTAAAAACGGTGTTATAATCCCTTCCCAAAGGGAACCCTTGTGACAAAGGGTCCCCCAAAGGGGGCAAATTTCAAAATTAATCTTAAAATTTTCAAAAGTTGGTTATTATTGAGCGTAGATAAATCGTTTTTTGGGAAAAAATTTCAATGTGAACCTGACTGATGATGTGGGAGCCGGGGGGCTTGGGGTTAGTACTTTTGCCGGTTTGGCAGACCCCACATTCAAACTGAGGGGCAAACTATATCACCAGCCCTTTGGTCACTATCGAACACTTTGCTTAATTTAACTCCACTTTTAATTTAAAATGAAAATTTTAATAAAATTTTATTTAAAATATCTTATTAATGTAAATAAAAAGCCAGACATATTAAACAAAATTTCCCAAAAAATTTTTTTTTCAAAAATAAATTAACTGTAGGAAAAGTTAGGAAACCGTCCCCTCTTGCACTTGAGGCGGGGTCAAGCCTTCACCACTACTTGCTGAATGACCCACAAAAAAAACAGCATTTCAGAAAAAGTATAAAAACTGTAAAAGTGTTAACAAATGTAGATATAAATTTAAAACGTACTCCCCTTTTGTCCTTTTGGGGGCCCAGTTCCTAGGCCTTTTGTGTATCCATAAAGCCCTTTCACTCCTCCCCTTGGATGAATTTGGGGTTTTTTCCCCCCGCTGCCCTTTTGGGGGCAAAATCAAAAATGATTTTTTCCCCAAAATTTTTTTTAACACATGCATTGTTATTTTTTTTATTTTTATGTTCTATGGTCTAGGTAGTAGGTTGGTAGAACAACCCCTCGGGGAAGGGACTACAGTCCTGCCAAGTGAGTTAAAAAAGAAAGCCTGTAATTGTTTTACATGATGGTAGGATTGCTGGTGTCTTTTTTTTCTCATAAACGAAAAATTTTAGGTATGTCTTGTTTCTTCTACTTACACTTAGGTCACACTACACATTCATGTACAAGCATATGTATATACACACACCCCCGGGTTTTTTTCTATTTTTTTCCAGTTCTTGTTCTTATTTCCCCTTTCTCCCTGGGGAAGTGGAACAGAATTCTTCCTCCGTAAGCCATCGTGTGGGAAATGGCAACTAAAATGCCGGGAGCAAGGGGCTTTAACCCCTTTTCCCCTTTTATAATTTCTAAATGTAAAATGAAAGAAAACCGTCAAAAGTGGGATGTTTGAATGTGCATGGATGTTGTCGAATGATAAGAAAGATGATTGTAGATGTTATGAATGAAAAGAAGCTGGATGTCCTGGCTTTAAGTGAGACAAGCTGAAGGGGTAGGAGAGTTTCAGTGGGGAGAAATAAATGGGATTAGGTCAGGGGTTTCAAATAGAGTTAGAGCTAAAGAAGGAGGCAATAATGTTGAATAATCAGTTATGGCAGGTAAAAGAGGGAATATAAATGTATAAATTCAAGGATTATGTGGAGTAAAATAAGGTTGGATGTGAAAAGTGGGTTATAGTAAGTGTTTATGCACCTGGAGAAAGAGAAGTGTAGAGGAGAGAGAGATTTTGGGAAATGTTGAGTGTGTGGGGAGTTTTGAACCAAGTGAGGAAGTAATTGTGGTTGGGGATCTTAATGCTAAATGGTAAAAATGTTGTGGAGGAGAGTAGTAGGTAAATTTGGGGTGCCAGGGTAAATGTAAATGGGAACCATTAATTGAGCTATGTGTAGAAAGAGGTTTGGTAATAAGTAATACATATTTTATGAAAAAGAGGATAAATAAATATACAAGGTATGATATAGCACGTAAGAAAGTAGTTTGTTGGATTATGTATTGGTGGATAAAAGGTTGATGGGTAGGCTTCAGGATGTACATGTTTATAGAGGGAACAGGATATATCAGATCATTATTTAGTTGTAGCTACAGTTAGAGTAAAAGGTAGATGGGACAAAAGAAAATGGCAACAGCAAGTAGAGAGGTAAAGTGTATAAACTAAGGGAGGAGGAAGTTAGGGTGAGATATAAGCAACTATTGGCAGAAAGGTGGGCTAGTGCAAGTATGAGTAGTGGGGGGTTGAAGAGAGTTAGGGGTAGTTTTAAAAATGCAGTATTAGAATGTGGGGCAGAAGTTTGTGGCTATAGGAGGGTGGGTGCAGGAGGAAGAGGAGTGAGTGGTGGAATGAAGAAGTAAAGGGTGTGATAAAAGAGAAAAGGTAGCTTATGAGAGGTTTTACAAAACAGAAGTGTTAATAGAAGAGCAGAGTATATGGAGAGTAAAAGAAAGGTGAAAGAGAAGTGAAAAAGAAGAGCAGATGAAAGAATGGGAGAGGCTCTGTCAAGAAATTTTGCTGAAAACAGAAAAAATTTTGGAGTGAGATAAACAAGGTAAGAAAGCCTAGGGAACGAATGGATTTGTCAGTTAAAAACAGAGTAGGGGAGTTAGTAGATGGGGAGCTGGAGGTATTGGGTAGATGGCGGAATATTTTGAGGAACTTTTAAATGTCGATGAAAAAAGGAGGCGGTAATTTCATGTACTGGCCAGGGAGGTACAACATCGTTTAGGAGTGAAGAAAGAGCAGGATGTGAGTGTGGGGGAGGTGCGTGAGGCATTACGTAGAATGAAAGGGGTAAAGCAGCTGGAACTGACATGATCATGACAGAAATGTTAAAAGCAGGGGGATATAGTGCTGGAGTGGTTGGTATTTTTGTTTAATAAATGTATGAAAGAGGGAAGGTACCTAGGGATTGGCAGAGAGCATGTATAGTTCCTTTATATAAAGGAAGGGGATAAAGAGAGTGTAAAATTATAGGGAATAAGTTTACTGAGTATACCAGGTAAAGTGTATGGCAGGGTTATTATTGAAAGAATTAGAGGTAAGACAGAGAGTAGGATTGCAGATGAGCAAGGAGGCTTTAGAGTGGGTAGGGGATGTGTAGATCAAGTGTTTACAGTGAAGCATATATGTGAACAGTATTTAGATAAAGGTAGAGAAGTTTTATTGCATTTATGGATTTAGAAAAGACATATGATAGAGTGGATAGGGAGCAATGTGGCAAATGTTGCAAGTGTATGGAATAGGTAGTAATTACTGAAGGCTGTAAAGAGTTTTTATGAGGATAGTGAGGCTCAGGTTAGGTGTGTGTAGAGAGAGGAGATTACTTCCCGGTGAAAGTAGGTCTTAGACAAGGATGTGTAATGTCACCATGGTTGTTTAATATATTTATAGATGGGGTTGTAAAAGTAAATGCTAGGGTGTTGGGGAGAGGGGTGGGATTAAATTATGGAGAATTAAATGCAAAATGGGAGTTGACAGTTACTTTTGCTGATGATACTGTGCTTATGGGAGATTCTAAAGAAAAGTTGCAAAGGTTAGTGGACGAGTTTGGAGATTGTGTAAAGGTAGAAAGTTAAATGTGAATATAGATAAGAGTAAGGTGATGAGGGTATCAAACGATTTAAATAAAGAAAAATGGATATCACATTGGAGAGAGGATTATGGAAGAAGTAAATGTTTTCAGATATTTGGGAGTTGATGTGTCAGCGGATGGGTTTATGAAGGATGAGGTTAACCATAGAATTGATGAAGGAAAAAAGGTGAGTGGTGCATTGAGGTATCTGTGGAGACAAAAGCGTTATCCATGGAGGCAAAGAAGGGAATGTACGAAAGTATAGTGGTACCAACACACTTATATGGGTGTGAAGCATGGGTTGCAAATGCTGCAGCGAGGAGGAGGCTGGAGGCAGTGGAGATGTCCTGTCTAAGGGCAATTTTGGTGTAAATATTATGCAGAAAATTCGGAATGGAAATTAGGAGAAGGTGTGGAGTTACTAAAAGTATTTGTCAGAGGGCTGAAGGGTTGTTGAAGTGGTTTTGGTCTTTTGAGAGAATGGATAAAAGTAGAATGACTTAGCGTATAAATCTGTGGGGAACGAAGGGGGGGGTGGGGGTCGCCCTAGAAAGGTTGGAGGGAAGGGTAAAGGAGGTTTTGTGGGCGGGTTTGGGATTTGAAGCATGTGTGAGCGTGTTAGATAGTAGTGAATGGAGACGAATGGTTTTGGGACATGACGATCTGTTGGTTGGGAGCGGGGGTAACATTTTGTGAAGGGATTCAGGAAACCAGTTTTGATTTAGTTGGACTTGAGCCCGGGAAAAGGGGGAATAGTGGGATAGTACATCTGGGGGGGACAATTCTCACTGTCGTATCAGCTCCTCTGAAAAGACAGTGATTATGTATGAGTTGGTGAAAGTGTTGAATGATGAAAAGTATTTTCTTTTGGGTCACCCTGCCTAGGTGGGAGACGGCCGACTTGTTGAAAAAAAAAAAAAATATATATATATATATATACGTATGTATATGGATAGTATGTACTTTAAGCCCTAGCCCAAAATCTGGACAATGCCATAACATCATACTAAAGTGAGAGTTATGAAAAAAATGTAAAATAAACCAGTGAAGTAGGGTCCCTTGGACACAATGAGGAATACTGTATCAATAGCTGTAGTGTCAGACATTTTTTAACATCTTACCAGAAGAAAACAAGACATCCTCCCCCTCAAGGAAGGGTTTCCCTTTATGTTGGTGAGGAAGCTCTTGATCTAGGGGAAATTTAATCTGCTCAGTTCCCTGAATTAAACCAGATACCTTCCACATCCCCCCCAGGCGCTGTATAATCCTACGGGTTTAGCGCTTCCTGATTATAATTAACACTCCAGAACAAGTGTCCCCTCAAAGGAAGGTTCCTTGATGCTGGTGAGGGCTCTTGATCTGGGAATTGGATCTGCTCGTTCCCTGAATTAAACCTGAATACCTCCACATCTTTCCCACAGGCGCTGTATAATCTTACGGGTTTAGCGCTTACCCTTGTTATAATAATAATAATCTAGAACAAGTGTACAAGTCTTCAGATGAAACTTGATAAGTACCTCCTCAAGTGCCAGATCAGCCAGGCTGTGATGGATCATATGTGAGTCAGCGGGCTGCCTCAGCAACATCTTGGTTGACCCGAGCCGGCTGTGATGGATCATATGTGAGTCAGCGGGCTGCCGTCAGCAACATCTTGGTTGACCAGAGCCAGGCTGTGATGGATCATATGTGAGTCAGCGGGATGCCGTCAGCAACATCTTGGTTGACCAGAGCCAGGCTGTGATGGATCATATGTGAGTCAGCGGGCTGCCGTCAGCAACATCTTGGTTGACCAGAGCCAGGCTGTGATGGATCATATGTGAGTCAGCGGGCTGCCGTCAGCAACATCTTGTTTGACAGAGCCAGGCTGTGATGGATCATATGTGAGTCAGCGGGCTGCCGTCAGCACATCTTGGTTGACCAGAGCCAGGCTGTGATGGATCATATGTGAGTCAGCGGGCTGCCGTCACAACATCTTGGTTGACCAGAGCCGGGGTGTGATGGATCTATGTGAGTCAGCGGGCTGCCGTCAGCAACATCTTGGTTGACCAGAGCCAGGCTGTGATGGATCATATGTGAGTCAGCGGGCTGCCGTCAGCAACATCTTGGTTGACCAGAGCCAGGCTGGGGGGGAAGGAAAACTCGAGCCCATCAAAGGAACTAGAGAACACTTTAACATGTGTACTCGATCGCAGCAGTTGAGAAAAAGTTTTTTGCAAGGGGTTTTAAAATCACCTGACACGGGTCTTTGTTATATGAAGACCTGATGGCTCGGTTGGAGGAGTGACACAGTAGTGGGGTAGCCGGATGTTGTTATACGGCAGCAGCGACTGTTGGAATTACCAATGCTGGTCTCTATTTTCTGAGTGCTCCTGCTGTACTTACTGGTCCAGAACCTATCAGCAGAGCAAGTGAGAAGAGGTGTTCCCATGTGTTGTGATTACCAATGGAGCCGAGCGGCATGTCAGGTGTTAGTCGACGTTATATACGGGGTGAGCAAGATGTGCTGCATTGCTAATGACTTTATATTTATGTTTAGTGAGGTCTGTTTGAATAACTTATTAACTGACATATATGTATTAAATTATTTTCCTTATTATAACACTCATTTTTCCCCCCCCTCTCTCTCTCTCTCTCTCTCTCTCTCTCTCTCTCTCTCTCTCTCTCTCTCTCTCTCTCTCTCTCTCTCTCTCTCTCTCTCTCTCTCTCTCTCTCTCTCTCTCTCTCTCTCTCTCTCTCTCTCTCTCTCTCTCTCTCTCTCTCTCTCTCTCTCTCTCTCTCTCTCTCTCTCTCTCTCTCTCTCTCTCTCTCTCTCCCCTCTCTCTCTCTCTCTCTCTCTCTCTCTCTCTCTCTCTCTCTCTCTCTCTCTCTCTCTCTCTCTCTCTCTCTCTCTCTCTCTCTCTCTCTCTCTCTCTCTCTCTCTCTCTCTCTCTCTCTCTCTCTCTCTCTCTCTCCTCTCCCCAGGTAGTACAGTCTTTTTGATTCATTACAGTTTTTTTTTCATTGCCTCATATGCTATGTAATTTCCAGATTAGTCTTGTGCAGTACAAGTAAATGCAGTCTGAATCAATTTCTTGCATAATTTCGTGGCCATAATTTAGGAAAAACCCCCAGTGGATACACTGGGTTTATGTCAACCTAATTGTTTAATTACATTTTGGGCCCCCAGACGTTGTCCTAGTTTTCTCTAATGGACTTTTATAATTAAGTTTAATAACATGAACAGTGGGACCCCCTTGAGTACTTACGCAAGAATAATTTTTTTTGTGATTATTGTTTTTGTTTGTGTGAGAGTTAGTGCACATTTTGCAGGAATGAAAGCGAAACTTGCATTTCCTAAATACATGTTACACATATCAAAAACAGTCACAGTTGTGTGACATCGGGCCCCCTAACAAAAGTCAGCAATTTAAATTAAAAATATCGGTTGTAATTAACGTGTAACACCTGATCTAGTGTTTGAAGTAGCCAGTGAAGTGTTATTCTAGCGACCAAGTTTCGCAGTTAAGTGATAACAATTAAATATGTCAGTTGTCCAAAGTCTGAATATTATTATTTGGTAGGGCATATCCGAAGGGTATCGAAAACGATTCCAAGGGCCCCCCCCCCCCCGGCCCGACCCCACACCGACCTGATGCGTGGTTACTGGTGCAAACCCCCGCAGTCCATCTTATGTACTATGGCTTGGCGATCAGGAACTAATGTGGCTTATAAAGGCCCCTTTGAAGACAGCCGGGGTTCGTGATTAACTACCCTTATGTATGAAGCGATTTTTTTCAAAATTCTTGGCCCCTTTTTCATTGGGGGAATTTTACAATCTCCCGAGCCTCTTGCTTTCTTGGGGTAATTTCAGTGAGCAGATTTGGTCCCAAACCCCCTCAGAATTTTCAATGTGCATTATGATGTATCTTTTTTTACTTTCCCAGGAATTACATTCTAAAGGAACTCAGACGTTCCCAATATTTTAAGTGCTTGAATTAATTTATATGAAGAAGTTTTTCTTTGCATTCTTCAGTTCTGCTTTTTGCCTACCTTAAATTTATGATAGCAATACTGTTCTCATCCTTAAATTTATGATAGAAATACTGATCTAATTTTTCACTCTAAGTCCATCGCTTTCCCTTTTCCCTTTTGTTGGTACTTTGAGTTTTTTTATACTCCGTTTCAGTTTTAAATCCTTCCCGTTTTCCATGCGGAGTAACAAAAATGTCCTCATTGACCATATATTTCCCCTGGCCTTCTGGAAAACTTGGTTAATATCGGCGGAAGTTTCTATATCCTCACTGTGTTGCTCTTATACAAATTCTAGTATCGTTTGGTAAGAATAGTACAGTGTGACACATCCCCGATTATACCGGAAATGAGACTGAGAAAGGGTGGGGGGAAGACTTTGCCTTAGAAAAGATATTTTCAGTGGAAGTCTCTGATTTTACTCTGTTGACTGTTACTCTTTTTAGTCGATTTATTAGAATCAAAAAAACCACCTTCCACTTTCCCAGTTATTCATTTTTTTCACTCTTTCGAATGCTGTTAAAAATGATCGCACTTGTTGAAACTTTTTTTGTCTGTGTTTACTACATCTGCATAATATTTGTGTTCCAGACAATGAAGACTATGTAATGGTCCCGTAATTGTGAGAGGCAGGAGGGTCCTGCTCTAACTCGTCATCCCGGGCTATGCAATTATTTTAATTCCATGTGTTTAACACACTTGCTTCAAATTTCTTTCTAAAATTATAATTTTTGGGATGCTAATGTTACCGGTCTTTGTTTTAATTGCTTTGCTGACTCCTTTATGGAGTGGGGTATATCAGTGGCTCTTAATGCATATGGGGTGATTCCTGTGTCTAGACTCCATAGGATTTTTTTAAAATATGGGATAGTGATTTTTGGAAATTTTGATGAATATGGAGTTCCCCTAGTCTGGGCATCGGGGAAAAATGCGGGCATACTACCAACGGCTTCTTTTAAGTCGAGTGTGGTTAGGGGTTTTGTAAGGCATTTTTAAGACGTTGGCAGGTTTTAAATCTCATTGTGAAACATTCATTTGCATTGCAATTTTTTGTCTAATTGGCTCACTGAACAGTCATATTATAATTTCAGGATTATATTATTTTTGCTATTATCAGTGAAAGTTATCAGCCTATAAGCAAAGCCACAATAATGGATGTGATTTTTGCTTGGAATTCGTATTGAGAATATCTTGGATTTCTTTCAATTTCATTAAGCGTTTTTCCCTTACCCCTCCCGAAATTTGATGCATTCAGTTTTAAACCCCCGTTTTTCCCTCTTAAAAAATTTTTCTTCACTCTTGAGCAAGTGTAGGCCTTTAAGAGGTTCAGTGATTCTTCGTCTTCACCTGTTTTGGGGCGTTTGTTTTTTAATTTACATCTCTTTTTTTTTTTATAAACAGTAATTGATCAAAATATATAATGCCTAAAAGTTGCTGAATATGTCACATGTGCGACAACTGGGTATCTATTTTAAAGGGATTTTGTCTACCAGTGGCTTTATCGCTCTAATATAGAGACATAAGAACAGTTCTTTTATGGGACATCTATAGAGAGTGGGGAAAAAACAAGTAGCAGCTGTAGTTGTTTCTTGGCATGCTAGAGGATGTAATTTCTGCGTATATATATAAATATATATATATATATATATATATATATATATATATATATATATATATATATATATATATATATATATATATATATATATAAATTTCTCCCCATATGTAGATACCATTCACCATTCATTTAGTTCTCTGCCTCTGTCTCAGTGCAGAACCTACCTATACTGGCAAATCAACAAAATTCAATTTATCTTTATTCAAATAAAATCCAAACTCCACACCCGGATCTTACTGGGGCAACCGCGTCCCCCAGGGACCCGCAGTCGTCCCCTGGCTTTGAGAGGTAAAAATTTTTTCCGGTAGTGCTTGAGACGACATAAATTGGTTCCAGCGGAAGGTTCTCATTATCCATCCTGTCATTTTTTTGGCAGATGCAATTGCTACATTGTTATGGTCCTTGAAGGTGAGATCCTCTGACATGATCACTCCCCGGTGTTTGACATTAGTTTTTCGCTCTATTGTGTGGTTGGAATTAGTTTTGTACTCCGATGAGATTTTAATTTCTTCGTTTTCCGTATCTGAGTAATTGAAATTTCTCATCATTGAACTTCATATTGTTTTCTGCAGCCCATTTAAAGATTTGGTTTATGTCTGCGGGTCTTCAGTGTCTTCAACGGTGGACACTGTCTAAAATTCGGGGGTCATCTGCAAGGAAGACACAGCACTGGGCATATCCCTGTCAATGTCCGATATGAGGATGAGGAATAGGATGGGAGCAAGTACTGTGCCTTGTGGAACAGAGCTTTTCACAGCAGCTGCCTCAGACTTTACTCTGTTGACTACTACTCTTTGTGTTCTACGTGTTGGAAATTATAGATCCATCTACCAACTTTTTCCCGTTATGCCTTTATCACGCATTTTTTGTGCTTTACACCATGGTCACACTTGTCAAAGGCTTTTTCAAAATCTTTTATATAACATCTGCATTCTGTTTATCTTCTAGAGCATCAGGACCTTGTCGGGGGTCCAGTAGTTGGGACAGACAGGAGCGGCCTGCTCTAAACCCATGCTGTCCCGGGTTGTGCAATTGATGGGGATCAAGATGGGTGGTGATCTTGCTTCTTAGACCCTTTCAAAGATTTTTTTGATATGGGACGTTACCCAAATTTGGGCTGTAGTTCTTTGCTATTGCTTTACTGCCCCCCGTTGTTTTTAGTAGCTGCGGGACGATCCCAGTGTCCATTCTCCCTCCCCTAGGATGTTAAAAGCATGTGATAGAGGCTTCTTGCAGTTCTTGATGAACATGGAGTTCCATGAGTCTGGGCCTGGAACGGAGTGCATGGGCATGTCATTTATTGCCAAGTCTTTGGCGTCGTGATGATGTCAGAAAAGGGTGCGTCTGTCAAGTTCTGTGGCACTCCTAAAAAAAACATTTAGGTTTCGATTTTCAGTCTTTTGTGGCTCGCTAAAGACTAAGTCATACTGGGATTTAAGTAACTCACTCATTTTTCTTTATCTGTGTAGGACCCATCCGGTTTAAGTAGG
>WNWK01016187.1:0-45627 GCA_009830355.1 Cherax destructor
ATCAATGTGTCTAAAGTTAAAATCTCCCATTAACACAACATTTTCATATCTAGACGCCTTATGAATTTCGTCCCATAGCAGCTTACTGCGCTCCTATCAGGCTTGGGGGCCTGTAAATCACACCAAAATTAATTTTTCACGACCCTCGAGAAACTGTAGCCAAACAGATTCTGTATCCGTTGTTTCTAATCTTATATCTTGTCTAACACAACAATTTAAATTATCTCTGACATACATCGCCACTCCTCCACCCTTCCTGTTGACCCTATCAGTGTGGAATAGTTTGTAACCCTGAATGTTGCACTCGGAAGGCATTTCTCTATCTTTCAGGTTGAACCAGGTCTCTGTTATAGCAATAATATCTATATTACCTGCACTTGCAAGTAATCTTAGCTCATCTATCTTATTTCTTAGACTCCTACTATTTGTATAGTAAACCTCAAGGGAGCTAGTCACTCGTTGCCCTCTACTATCTCTCTTTGTTTGTTGATCAATTGTTTTGCATTTACAAACAACTTTATTTTGAATCTTATCTTTTAAACATAACCCTGGGGTATCCTGGTAATATCTGCTGTTTCCAGGCCTAATACCACAGCCTGATTGTTTCCCACAAACACCCATACCTCTATAATCTATCAGTTTAAAGTCCTAGACAAGTCTCCAATGACCCCTTCAATCGAATTGGCTAATGCAACCACTCCATCCCCAGAGAGATGAACCCCATCCCTTGCATACATATCACGTTTGCCATAGAATTTGTCCCAGTTATCAATGAATGGAATTGCAATTTCCTTGCAGTACCTGTCTAGCCAGCAATTTATACCAATTGCCCTAGACATCCATTCATTGCCCACTCCCTTTCTAGGCAAAATGCTACATATGATTGGGATACCTCCCTTAGACCTAACGACTTCTATGGCTGACCTATACTTATCTAGTAGCTCCTGTCTTCTGCCCTTCCCAATGTCATTACCACCAGCACTAAGACAGATAATAGGCTTGTTCCCATTACCTGACATAATATTATCCAACCTACTGACTATGTCACCAACACCAGCTCCTGGGAGGCACACCCTCTGTCTGACCTTCCTGTCTCTGTTACAAAGGCACGGTCCATATATCTTACCTGAGAGTCTCCCACAATCAGAATATTCTTACCTTGATTAGCAGGTGAGTCAGTGGTACCTTTAACCTCACTGACCACTGAAGTACACTCGTCCTGGAGAACAGAGAATCGATTTCCTACCTTCACATCTTCTCTATTAACCTTCTTTATCTTCCTTCTTCCTGAATTGTGAACCACTTGCCACTTAAAGCGGCTGCCACTTTCACTGTTGGTAACCATTTCCTCCTTACCAGCTCCAACCATCTCACACTCACTCCCACACCCATCTAGGCGAAGCTTCAGCCTCCTATTTTCCTCCTGAAGAAGTAGAACCTCCTTCTTCAACACTTCAACCTGAGATTCTAAAACACTGCAGTGAGCCATGTGCTCGGTATCACCCCACGCTAATTCCCAGACAGCTTAGGACAGGTATGACCACACGTGACCACTGACCTCAGCGAATGACATCATGGCACTGACATGGCATGACAAACGAGACGTGACATTGCTGTCAACCATCCACAGAAACGAGATGGTACAAATAGACAGACTAAGCAGGTTCAACAATCAACCTGTTGAAAAGCCAGCTGTTGTCATCGACTATACAAACAATATGCGACTAGTCGACAAGTGTGACATGATGATAGGCTTTGTTGACTGTGTGCGTAGGAGTCGCAAGTGGTATATAAAAGTGTTTTTCCACCTTGTGGACATTGCAATGCTCAATGCCTTCAACATGTATGAAATAAAGACTGGGAAGCGACAATGATATGCAGAATTCACCCTAAATGTCATCAAGCAGATAGGGAGAAAGTATGGTACCACACCTATACCTGCCACTGCACAGTGACCTGTCACCCCACAACAGCGACCTGTCACCCCACAACCAGAAGGGGAAGTGCTCAACCGAATAATCCCTAACTGTCACTGCCTGATACCATTACCATCTACTCCAAAGAAGTACTCTCAGAAAAAGTGTGTTGTGTGTGCTTACAGTAAACAGCGACCCCAAGTGCAAAAAGACACATGATTCATGTGTCAGCAATGTGGAGTGGCACTCTGTATGAATCCATGCTTCTTAGAGTATCATACAGTGGTGGACTTCTAGAAACATAAATGGGACCTGTAAATACCTTGTATATATATGTAAACAATAGTAAGTGATTGAACCAGGTGTACAAATTCATTTATCAGTGTGAACATGTGTGTTTGTGACAGTATGATTACTAATTCAGTACCAAACATTTGTGTCTAAACAAGAATTGTCAATGAAATGAATAGATCTGCATCAAAACATTATTATCATAGCATGAAAACAACAGAAAATTGAAAAAAAATGAAAAAAAACGATAAATGTTTATTGTTTATGCAAGCGGCAGTGCTCCATATTGCCGACACCACATCATTTAGCACCAACTTCACAGGCTTATATCTCGGTAAGTACTGGCCCTAAAATGTTTTTTTTTTTTAGCCTATCCTATTTCTAAATAAGCACTCTTCATTTAATTTTTTTTTTTTTTTTTCAAAATATTCGGTCAGCTACGCGAGTGAACGTATATCTACGTGTGGACAGTTTAAGGGTTAATATATAAACTAATTGTTAAATTCTTTAATTTTCGTACTACCTCAATTTTGTAAACCTAGTTAATCACTACAATTACCTAACCTTAATACCAGAATAATCATTGTATAGAGTAAGTTTGCCTGATTTACTAAAATATTGGAGCAAACCTAGTACAGTGAGCCCCTGGTTCTCGTTATTAATCCGTTCCAGAGGGCCCGTCGATCACCGGTTTGGTCGAACTCCGATTCTATTTTCCCCATAAGAAATAATGGAAATAAAATTAATCCGTTCCAGACATCCAAAAGTATTAAAATAAAATATTTTTTAGAACTTTTTGACATTAAATTACACACAATTTTACGAGAAATAAAATTGAAGAGTTGTTGATGTGTGCAAGACGGGAGGAGGAGAGAAGATGGAGTTGTATGCTAGTGTTTGGAAGGGGAATCCCCTTCCATTAACACTGCAGGTGGCAAGTTTTTTTCTAAGGTTACTGGCCTTTTTTTTTTAATGCCACATTCCCTGCATGAATGCTACACTCCCTGCATGAATGCTACACTCCCTGCATGAATGCTACACTCCCTGCATGAATGCTACACTCCCTGCATGAATGCTACACTCCCTGCATGAATGCTACACTCCCTGCATGAATGCTACACTCTCTGCATGAATGCTACACTCTCTGCATGAATGCTACACTCCCTGCATGCCTGCTACACTCCCTGCATGAATGCTACACTCCCTGCATGAATGCTACACTCCCTGCATGCCTGCTACACTCCTTGCAGCCTGCTACACTCCCTGCATGTCTGCTACACTCCCTGCATGCCTGCCACACTCCCTGCATGAATGCTACACTCCCTGCATGAATGCTACACTCCCTGCATGAATGCTACACTCCCTGCATGAATGCTACACTCCCTGCATGAATGCTACACTCCCTGCATGAATGCTACACTCCCTGCAAGCCTGCCACACTCCCTGCATGAATGCTACACTCCCTGCATGAATGCTACCCTCCCTGCATGAATGCTACACTCCCTGCATGAATGCTACACTCCCTGCATGAATGCCACACTCCCTGCATGAATGCCACACTCCCTGCATGAATGCCACACTCCCTGCATGAATGCCACACTCCCTGCATGAATGCTACACTCCCTGCATGCCTGCTACACTCCCTGCATGCCTGCTACACTCCCTGCATGCCTGCCATACTCCCTGCATGAATGCTACACTCCCTGCATGAATGCTACACTCCCTGCATCAATGCTACACTCCCTGCATCAATGCTACACTCCCTGCATCAATGCTACACTCCCTGCATCAATGCTACACTCCCTGCATCAATGCTACACTCCCTGCATGAATGCTTCACTCCCTGCATGCCTACTACACTTCCTGCATGCCTACTACACTTCCTGCATGCCTGCTACACTCCCTGCATGCCTGCTACACTCCTTGCATGCCTGCTACACTCCTTGCATGCCTGCTACACTCCCTGCATGTCTGCTACACTCCCTGCATACCTGCCACACTCCATGCATGCCTGCTACACTCCCTGCATGCCTGCTACCCTCCCTGCATGAATGCTACACTCCCTGCATGAATGCCACACTCCCTGCATGAATGCTACACTCCCTGCATGAATGCCACACTCCCTGCATGAATGCCACACTCCCTGCATGAATGCTACACTTAAGCAGCCTTCTGGAATAAATTATGACCAAAACTCGAGGGTCCACTGTATGTATATAATATTTATAATAATATACTATATGTAATATAACAATATAAATTATTATAAGAATACAGAGGACCCCCGGTTAACGTTCTTAATCCGTTCCAGGAACTAGAGCTTTAACCGAAAAAAACGTTATCTGAAACCATATTTCCTATAAGAAATAATGTAAATACAATTAATCCGTTACAGACATCCAAAAAATATTCACAAAAAAATTAATTTTTTAAAGAATAACTATAGTTTTACATACAGAAAACACACACAAATACTACATACAATTTAAAATTTATAAATAAATTATAAAATAAACATTTAAAATAACATTTACTTACCTTTATTGAAGAGACTTGCTGGCATCTTTAAGACTGGGAGGAGGAGTGAGGGAGTGCTTAGTTTTTGGAAGGGGAATCTCCCTCCAAAAGGACTTCAGGTAACAAGTCCCTCTCTGGGGTTACTTCCCTTCTTGGTCTTTTAATGCCACTAGGACCAGCTTGAGAGTCACTAGAACTCTTCTTAGAAAAAAAACTGTCCAGAGTCCTCTGTTTCTGGCGACTCTTCAACATTTTTCTGAAGTGGGGCAAGATTCTGTCACTGAACATGTTGCAGATGTGGTTTGCTTCAGCTTGCTCAGGGTGGTGTTTTTCAACAAATGTCTGCACATCAGCCCATTTGGAAAAATTTCCTTAATCTCTGAAGAAGTTACTACCTCAACCTGTCCAGCCTCCTCCTTTGAATCAATTTCCTTAAATGTCGTCTGCTGCTGTTGCTGATGAGCTCTCTCAGCTCTTCAGTGGTTAGGTCTACCCTGTGCTCCTCCACCAACTCTTCCACATCCTCACCACTCACCTCCAACCCCAGGCTGTTCCCCAATGCCACTATAGAGTCCACAACAGGCACAGGGTCGTCAGGGCCAGCCTCAAATCCTTCAAAATCCCTCTTTTCAACACAATCTGGGTACAGTGGTCTCCAAGCAGAGTTCAAAGTCCTGGAAGTCACTCCCTCCCAAGCATTACCTATAAGGCCTATGCAATGCACGATATTGAAGTGATCTTTCCAGAACTCTCTTAGGGTTAATGCAGAGGCTGAAGTTACATCAAAGCACCTTTGAAACAATGCTTTGGTGTACAGTTTCTTGAAGTTGGAAATGACCTGCTGGTCCATGGGCTGGATAAGAGGAGTGGTGTTAGGAGGCAAGAACTTCACTGTGATGAAACTAAACTTATCAGACAAAAAGTCATCCAAGTTGTGAGGATGAGCAGGAGCATTGTCCAGTAGCAGGAGGCACTTGAGTGGCAATTTCTTTTCCAAGAGGTATTTCTTCACACTAGGGCCAAACACTGCAGTCAACCATTCCACAAAAAGTCCTTAGTGACCCATGCATTACTGTTAGCCTTCCAATGCACACACAAATTATTCCTGTTAACATTGTGTTTCTTGAAGGCTCTGGGATTTTCTGAGTGATACACCAGTAAAGGCTTCACTTTAAAATCACCACTGGCATTGGCACACATCATAAGAGTTAGCCTGTCTTTCATAGGCTTGTGTCCTGGCTGTGCCTTTTCCTCCTTAGTAATGAAGGTCCTCTTTGGCATTTTCTTCCAAAAGAGGCCTGTTTCATCACAATTAAACACTTGTTGGGGAGGAATTGTTCAGTGGCTATGAACCCTGGAATTCCTGCACAAATTTTTCAGCTGCTCGTTTGTCTGAGCTGGCTGCCTCACCATGCCTCACAACACAGTGTATGCCACTACGTTTCTTAAACCTCTCAAACCAGCCTCTGCTGGCTTTAAAATCACTCTCCTCACCACTGGTTCCAGGCATTGTCTTGACAAGATCTCGTGCAACTGCCTTGCCTTTTCACAAATTATCGCCGTGGAAATACTATCACCCGCTATCTGTTTTTCATTGATCCATAACAGTAATAACTTCTCAACTTCATCCACTGTTTTCGATCTTTGTTTCGTAAATAAATCAACCCCTTTTGCAACGTTAGCTTCCTTGATTTCTTTTCTCTTTGCCAGGATAGTGGTGATAGTAGATTGTCTTTTTCCATACATCCTGGCAAGCTCACCCACACGTACGCCACTCTCATATTTTTCAACAATCTCCTTCTTCAGTTCGATGGTGTTCCTCACTCTCTTTACCACTGGGGTGCCACTGGGAAGCTTCTTTGGACCCATGGTGACTTATTTCACAGTGACAGTCACTAAATCACCAAAAAAGACACCAAATGTATTGTGAATGCTTGAAAGAGCGTGCTGGGTAATGTTCACTCAAGTGTAAACAACGCTGGACTGGCGTCCTGGGAGGAGGTGCGCAAGCGCAGAGCGGGCAGACAGGTCCGGTACGTAACGCTAGCTGAGTAAATAACGCTAGCCGAAAAAAATATTGACCGTAAAAAGCAACCTTTAGCCGAAAAAAACGTTATCTGGAATGAACATTAGCCGGGGGTCCACTGTACGTACATACGTACTAATAAATAATAATAATATTAATAATAATAATAATAATACGTATAATATACAGTGGACCCCCGGATTTCGTAATTTTCGGTAATCCAGTGGGCCCCCGGATTTCGTTGCTGACGGATAATGATAAATTCGGAAGACGATACATTTTTCCGTAAAAATAATGGTTCGGTAAACGATGATCCGCTAGGAAAACGCTATTTGTCTTTGACGGCACAACGCTCCATCTAGAGTCAGTGTGCCATTGTTTACCAGCGAGTGACCGCCACCCACGAATTTATACCATACATTTTGTCATTATTCCATTGTTTTTAGTGCTTGCAACTGCTAAATAAGCCACCATGGGCCCAAAGAAAGCTCCTAGTGCCAGCCCTTTACCAAAGGGCTGGCACTAGGGAGAATGTCTTCTTAAGTGATTCAGTGATTCTACGATATGTTATGATACTAAAACAGCAAGAGTTGATAAAGGCTATAGTGCCTGCCAGCGATAAAGTGTAGCATTAACAGTGTAGCAAATAAGTTAAGCCATTAATCTATAGAAAAATGACACGAAACTAAACTCCTCCAATGTTGTTGGAGTTATATAAGGAGACTGACAACACCGCCGTGTATGGCGGCCATCACTATTTAAGGCGTACCTTTCAGTGGCCCTTATACAGTCATCCCTCGGTTTTCGGTTTTAATCCGTTCCAGATGGATCGGCTAAAACCAAAATCGGCGAAAACCAAAACTATTTTCCCCATAAGAAATAATGGAAATTCAATTAATCCGTTTCAGAAACCCAGAAGTTTGGAAAAAAAAAATTTGGGGGGCCTTAAAGATAGATTTACATGCACAAATGAATGAACTGAATGTGGCACTTACCTTTATTGAAGACTGATGTTGCTGGATGGGAGAGAGGGAAGATGGGAGAGGGAAGAGACCCTAATTTTTGGAAGGGGAATCCCCCTCCATAAGGACTCTAGGTACCAAGTCCTTATCCGGGGTCACTTCCCTGCATGCCTGCTACACTCCCTCCCTGCCTGCTACACTCCCTCCCTGCCTGCTACACTCCCTGCATACATGCTACACTCCCTACATACATGATACACTCCCTGCATACCTGCTACACTCCCTGCATACCTGTTACACTCCCTGCATACATGCTACACTCCCTGCATACATGTTACACTCCCTGCATACCTGCTACACTCCCTGCATACCTGCTACACTCCCTGCATACATGCTACACTCCCTGCATACATGCTACACTCCCTGCATACCTGTTACACTCCCTGCATACATGCTACACTCCCTGCATACCTGTTACACTCCCTGCATACATGCTACACTCCCTGCATACCTGTTACACTCCCTGCATACATGCTACACTCCCTGCATACATGCTACACTCCCTGCATACATGCTACACTCCCTGCATACCTGCTTACACTCCCCTGCATGCATGCTACACTCCCTGCATGCCTGCTACACTCCCTGCATTCATGCTACACTCCCTGCATGCCTGCTACACTCCCTGCATGCATGCTACACTCCCTGCATGCATGCTACACTCCCTGCATGCATGCTACACTCCCTGCATTCATGCTACACTCCCTGCATGCCTGCTACACTCCCTGCATGCCTGCTACACTCCCTGCATGCCTGCTACACTCCCTGCATGCATGCTACACTCCCTGCATGCATGCTACACTCCCTGCATGCCTGCTACACTCCCTGCATGCCTGCTACACTCTTAAACTCCATCGTGTTTCTCACTTTCACTATCATATTTTTCTATTATTTCTTCATTTCTACAGTGTTCCTCACTTTCTTTACCAAAGAAGTGGCACTAGGAGCTTTCTTTGGGCCCAAGGTAGCTTATTTAGTAGTCACACACAATAATCAAGGTCCAAAAACAATGAATTGTTAATAAATGTTTTGTATAAACTCCTGGGGTGATGTTCACTCAAGCGTAAACAATGCTAGACTGCGTGACAATGTGCGTGGGTGGCGGGCCTACGGCCTTTGTATGTGCGCGGCACTGGTGGACAGGTCCCATACGGTCGGCGAAAACTAAAACAATCAGCAAAAACTAAGACAAATTTTCCCTGAAAAAAGTCGGTGAAAACCAAAATCGGCGAAAACTGGGACAAGCGAAAACCAAGGGATGACTGTACACCCAACAACAAACACGAACACAAGTCCTCACATTCTATAGTATATGTCATGTTTCTATGTTATTAATATTGTTTATTATGTCATATTAGATGAATTGTGATAGATAAATAAGCCATAGAGTTTATATTAGTGTCATTTTGAAGGACTATCTTGTCCTGTCCACAAACACACACCCCTGTCGCCGGCACAATTCCAAACATTCGCCAGAAACAGAACTCTCTGGAACACTTTTTGAGCAACAGGGTCCAGTGACTCAAGATGGTCCTAGAGGCATTAAAAAACAAAGAAGGGAAGTAACCCAGGAAGAGGACTTGGTACCTGAAGTGTTAATGGAAGGGGATTCCCCTTCCAAACACTAGCAACTACTATTTCCTCTCCCCTCCTTCCATCTTCCACACATCAACAACTCTTCAATAAAGGTGTCAAGTTATTACTGTTTTATGTACTTTATATCTCATTCTTTTCTGTGTAATTTAATGTGGGAACAATATTTATTTTAATACTTTTGGGTGTCTGAAACAGTTTAATTGAATTTCCATTATTTCTTATGGGGAAAATACATTCGGATTACATTATTTTCGGTTTAAGTTAAGCCCTCTGAAATGGATTAATCACGTAATCCGGGGGTCCACTGTATTGTGAAATGTTTGGATGAGTACGCCAGCTGAAACTCGGGGCAACAGCCGAAAGTCGGGACAAAATTCTGCCGAAAAAAGCGACCGAAACTCGAAGTGGCTGATACTCGGGGTAGCCGAAACTTGGGGTTCCACTGTATATACAATATTTTACGATGTTTTCATGTGTTTTATGATTGTTCGTGGTTCAATAGGTTAAGGAAGCAGTATTGTTAGGCTAAGTAAATTCTATTATTATATTTCCCTACAATATATTTGCGCATCAAAACATTTGCAAACGCTACAGTACAGTATTATTATATTTCCCTACATCATATTTGCGCATCAAACATTCGCAAATTTTCAAGATTCGCGAGGTTCTTGATCCCCTAATCCTTGCAAATGTGGAGGGCCTCCTGTATGAGCAAAGTAACATTTACGAAAGGATTTAGGGAAACCAGCAAGTCAGACTTGAGTCCTGGAGGTGGGAAGTGCAGTGCCTGCACTCTGAAGAAGGGGTGTTGATGTTGGTTTTTTAAATGTAGTGTAGGCGCACCTCTGGCACGCCTACACAAAATAAAATTACATTTATGCAGTTCTGCTGAAATACAACTTGTGAATAAGGCACACTACATGAGTAGAAGTAATGCATATTAACCTACATGACCATCAATCATTATTATTATACAGGTATCTATGATTAAGTATTATGTAAATCCATTGGGATCATACAGTGCCTGGGAAATGGGAAGCCATCAGATGTGACCAAAAGAAAGGGAAGAGTGGCTCCAGTTCTCTAGATCAAACTTTTGTGGCTCATTTAGTAATGGTCTCAGCTCTCATATTGAGGGTTATGGTTCAGTTCCTGGATGAATGGAAACATAAGGCATTGTTACCTTATACTTCTACCTCAGTTCACCTAGCAGTAAGTAGGTACCTGAATGTTTGCAGACTGGCGTGGGCTATATTCTGGGGGAGAAGATTAAACGACCCAATGGAAATAGTATGCTAAACAGTCTGATAACAGTATCTTTATTTTGTAATCCTGGGTTACCAACCCTCCAGGTTAATAATCCAAACAAAATCAATCTTTTTCACCAGCACCAAGGCACCTCTTCCCCTCCCTTGAGAGGAGAGAGATAAGCAGCACCATTAGTTAACATACTAAGATTGCTGTGTCGAGTACCAGGCAATCCTTTACTCAAATTATACAACATGAGCTATGTAACTGGGGAGCTCCCTAAATCTTGAACCAACAGCCTCATCATTCCCATTCCTAAGCCCAATCAACAAAATTCATTTCGCCCAATATCTCTTACTAGCTGCTTATGTAAAACATTTGAGAGGATGATTCTTAATCGTCTCATGTACAGAATCAAACATTTTTTGTCCCCCCGGTTGCATGGTTTCATGCATGGAAGGAGTGTGCACCATTGCATAGCCACCTTTCTCACTCTGCGCACTGACAGCTCATACACTACCTTCCTAGACCTTAAATCTGCTTTTGATGTAACCAACCGACATGTAATCATTAGTGAACTTGCCAGAATGGATGTTGGAGGATGGCTTCTCCGCTGGATTAACCCTTTCGGGGTTTTGGTCGTACTAGTACGTCTTACGCACTGGGGTTATTGAAGTACTAGTACGCCTAAATTCTAGCGCCCTCAAATCAAGCAGAAACAGGCTGTTAGGCCTAGATGTGATAGAATGGGTCTGTGCAGTCAGTGTGCGCAGTATAAAAAAATTCCTGCACCACACAGTGCATAATGAGGAAAAAAAAACTGACCGTGTTTTTCGTTTAAAACAGCGACTTTGCAGTCTATTTTCGTATGGTATTTATTGTTGTATTCTCGTTTTCTTGTTCTCATTTGATAGAATGGAAGATATATTACAGAAATAGAGATGATTTTGATTGGTTTGACAATAACAAGTACCTTGAAATTGAGCTCAAAGTAGCAAAAATGTTCGATTTTTGACGATGTTCAAGAGTAAACAAATCACACCATGCGTCCAATACACATCAACTGGCGAGTCTAATATTCATGCACAAGTGCTCTGATATTATTTATACAATTTCTACAATGATGCAGTTGTATACATAACAATAAATCTTCTATTTTTTTGTGAGAATAAAAATTCAAAATGGAAAGCAAAAGTAATGTAAGAGGGGCCTGGAGACATGACTAATGAACAGAGAAGATGTTATTTTAGTGCCAGGAATGTCTGTCTTGTTTATTATGGATCCTATTTTGAGATTGGCATCGTTTGAAATTTGTGTGAAATTGGCCAAATTGCCATTTTCTGACCACTATTTTGGGTAGTTGAAATTGGTAAATAGGCAGTTTCTTGTACTCAAAAGATAGAAAAAATAGAGTTCTAGCGAAATAGCTATAATTTTAGTAGACTGAAACATTGGAATGTGCCGAAAATAGGGCTCAAAGTCGGCGAAATCGCGGATGCGTAAGTGTCATGGCTACCGCTAACTTCGGGAAAGCATAATTCCGTTAGTTTTCGATCAAATTTCATAATTTTTGTGGCATTATGATCGGAAAAAGATTCTCTATCATTTCATAAGAATTTTTTTTTTTTTTTTTTTTTTAAATTCGTGGACCCTGAGAACGAGTTTCAGAGACCCCCCTTGGACCCCCAAAGGGTTAAAGGCTACCTGTCCAACAGAAAGTCTTCTGTGTTGTTCCAGGGGCATAGATGTATAACTAAAGACTTTGAATTAGGAACCCCACAGCGAGGTGTGCTCAGTCCCACTCTATTCAATATTCTAATTAATACCTTACTTACTATATGATCAGTTTCGCTGATGATATAATGATTCACACCACCAGATTCTCCAACACCCAAAACATCCTTAACCATGTACTAGCCTCGTGTCAGGACCTGGGGTTGATAATCTCTACTGATAAAACAAAGATACTCAATAGGCGTCCTCCTCGACAGAGAGGCACAGTTCGCAAGATCCAGTTGCATGATGGGTCTCTTCTAGAATATGTAAACAGATACAGGTATCTAGGCTTTGAGGTCCCACTACTTGGACCTGTTGTAACGAGACTTTGTCGTCAATACAAAGAAAGGCTGAGAGCACTTAGAGTTGTGGCAGGGTTTCACCCCAGGTATGGTGCTAATGTTAAAATTGTGAAAATTATGTATCTTGCTTATATTAGATCATTGGTTGATTATGCTGCGCCACTACTTGCTCTTGTGTCTGACTGGAAGCTTGGAGGGCTGGAAAAACTACAGAACGAAGCAATGAGGATCATTTTAGGATGCCCTCGTACTGCCAAAATTTTAAATATGCAGAAAGAACTTGATATTCCAAGCATCAGAGATCGTGTTACTGAAAGAAATATCCTAATTGGGGTTAATATGCTCAGGCAAGCCCATTCAAACCCCTGCACAGAAGCCCTCCAAACTTTCCTCAGCACTGGTGAACATCCCTCCAGATGGATTGAAAAAACTGGAACCGACCTCCGCATGAATCAGATACATGATCTGTGGCAAGTAAGGCAACAGCGGCACTTCTCTGCTCCATGGAAAATTACCCCATTCCAAACTACCATCCCTCCATTTCCCCCCAAACTACTTCTTAAATCACAACCAAAGCTTCGCCTTGAAGCCAAACATGATGCCTTAAGCTGTATTGATAATTTAGCCAAACAGCACACTCTCTCACAAATTATTTACGTCGATGGTTCTGTTCAACAATCCACTGGTGCAGCTGGTAGTGCTGCCGTTGTCATACAGAGTGATGGCTCTCTTAAAGAAATTGGAGCACGCATCAATAACTGGGCCTCTACCCTTCAGACAGAACTGTTTGCCATACTCCTTGCACTCAAATGCATCCATGTATCTAAGGTTGACTCTCTAATTGTAACTGATTCTCTGTCATCCATAAATGCTCTCAACTCATCAAGTATAACTTGTAGCATGCTTGTGTCAGAAGCCAGACACAGGTATGGTAGGATTGTGGATAGTAGAGTCAGAGTGCACATGCTGTGGATTCCATCTCACATTGGTCTTCAGATGCATGATAGAACTGATAAATTGGCTAAGTTTTATGCTTTCAAAGAGGGGGTAGATTACAATCTTGGCTTGTCAGTTAGCAGTTTGAGAACAATAATATGAAAAGAACTTCAACTGAATTTTATTGACTTAAGACTCAGGGAGATTGACACCAGTCAGTCCATCTATCATCATTCTATCATGCAGGAGGAGCCACATGTCTATGGTGCATCCAACAAAATAAGCAGACTCTTGGATGTCACTACCGCCCGCCTCCGGCTGGGTTACAAGTATCTTTGGCAGGTTAAATCACCACCACCAGATGTAGACCAAACAAAATGTAAACTTTGTCAGTTGGATTACTGTCACACCCTGCGTCATTATGTACTGGAGTGCGATAAAATTAATGAATTCAGAGACAACTCACTCAGAAATATTCAAGATATGTCAAAGTATTTTATCCACAGTGGTATATTACAGACCATTCTAGAAAAATACCCTGACTTTGCTCCCTGTAAATAAAGCCTTGCCACGTGTGTGTGTGTATGTATGTATGTGTATTGATTACCATTTTGTCCTATGCACATGTCGATTGAAAACTGGGCCTGTTGTATGTACTCACCTAATTGTGGTTGCAGGGGTCGAGACTCAGCTCCTGTGCGTATGTGTGTGTGTATGTATATATGTGTGTGTATGTGTAATTTGTTCATGATTGTAACTATATATGAAGTGATTATCATTCATTACCTTTGTAACTTGTCATGATTGTAACCAGCTCTACCTGGAGCTCATTACCTTTGTAACTTGTCATGATTGTGACCAGCTCTAGTTCATTACCTTTGTAACTTGTCATGAGAGTGACCAGCTCTACCTGGAGCTCATTACCTTTGTAACTTTTCATAATTGTGACCAGATCTAGTTCATTACCGCTGTAACTTGTTCAGCTATCAAAACTTTGGAGTCCAGTCAATGGACCAATTATGTACCTCTGTAATCTTTTGACTACCGCCCACAGGATGGGTATGGGGTGCATAATAAAGATATTAAACTACTATCATTACTTTTTATTCATCATCTTATAAGCATTCTAAATACAAATTCTGTATTATCATAAAACGTGTGCTAAACACGTATGGGGTCAATATGTATACTGTATTTTACATCCAGTTGTGTTTTTATGTAAATTCTCCTTTAATAAATGTGCTGTGCAATGGAAAAACATTTTTTAATATGAGTGAATCTAATGTTACCCAACCCTTACCTGACTGGCAATTTTACAGCTATAATAATAATAATAATAATAATATAATAATAATAATAATAATAATAATAATAATAATAATAATAATAATAGTTTATTTAGACATGGTACAATGATACATAGTTAGGTAGACATGATACAATGATACATAGGTATAAATGAAGTGTACATGCCAAAAGCCCCTAATATGCTGTGCATTATAATATCTTTATTTACTACAAGTACATGTACATGGTATACAGGCCTAGCTAACATCAATGATATACTGCTATATAGAAAGCCTCTTGTTATGCTGAGCATTTCCGGCAAATTAGGTCAGTTTTGTCCCAGGATGTGACCCACACCAATCGACTAACACCCAGGTACCCATTTTACACTGATGGGTGAACAGGGACAGGTGTCTTATGGAAACACGTCCCTAATGTTTTCCAGCCACACCGGAGGAGATTCGAACTCCAGACCTCAGTGTGTGAGCTGAATGTGCTAGCGATCGAGCTACGGGACACCGTGGTTTATGTTAGGTTAGTTTTCGTTCCATTGAGTTATGTTATTAAACTTCAAAATAAAGCCTCTTTCCTATTAATTTAAGTCATAACTGACTCCCATGCATAACCCACTAATAAAAAAAAAAATTACATAATATATAATACATACTCAAATTTTGCCTTTTATCACTTACATAAACAATTTCTACAACCAAATTATTTTTCTTGTGATAAAATTCACATAATGACCCATACGGATCAAAAAGCACTGCACAAATTCCATAGAATATTACTGACATGACAATGGTACTTACTCTACTAACTCTTCTGTTTTATAAATCACTTCAACTTCAGTAGAGGATGAGTGCTACCTGTTGTCCCTCAATATGATACGAGTGACACTTGTTGCCTGCAGTGATACGAGTGCCACAGTGGGGCCTCCACAGTTACCTCATTAAACTACACAACTACTCCTGAGAAAAAATAACACCCCCATTTATTATTATTAATTAGCAGCAGCAGCAGCGGCAGTATTATTATTAAAATGAAATCATTATTCTTTCTGGACAAATACAGAAGTTACACAGATGTTTACAGAACATTTGATTACAGTTCTGATAAAATTATAGTAAAAAGGCAATTTGATACAACCGATTGTCTAAAGGAAACTCACTTATTATGCACAGCATTTCAGGCAAACTAATCCTAGAATTTAGATACATGTACTACTAAATCTAGTCTTCGCATACAATTTTAGGCAATTTATAGATAATTTACACTGACTGTACATCAGATCAATGAAGTGCATTTTACGGAATGGTACAATTATAGCGGAATTAATATTGCATAAGTAATCTGTAAGCATTAGGATTAGTCTGCCTGAAATGCCCTGGCATGTTAGTGGCTTTCTTTCTACATAACAACACTTTATAAAATGTAATCACATGTTGTAACCTTTGCAAAGAAATCAAATTTGTTTGTTTGCTACTGACATTTAATGGATAAAACATTTAACTAAGATTTAATAAGTGTTTTTTTAACAATGTTGTTAAAGCTGTTGGCAAATAAGGAACTTCTGGCAATTTCAGGCAGTGAGTCCCATATTTTTGGGTATTTTATTTGTATGGAGTTTCTGAACAGGTTGAGTCATATACGTTTGTGTGTTATGTTGCAGCTCTCGAAAAAAAGAGTTAAAGCTCTGAGCTCTTTTTTGTACTGACTGCCTTGTATACATAGAGCACAGAGTAGTAAGTGTAAATATTTTATGTTAGGCAAATTTAAGCTATTGAAAAGTGGAGGGTACGTGTTGCCTGGAGTCTGAGTGAATGTTAATTCTAAGATCAGATTTCTGCTGTGTATCAATGGGTTTCAGGTGATTTGCTGTTTTTGATCCTCATGCACAAATACCATAGGTGAACAGGGAAGTTTGGGGTACATAAAAGCAAATTTTTGAGTGTCCACCGATTCAAAAATTTTATTAGAAATTTTCTGGATATATGTTGAATTTCAATTTTCTGTCCAGGTGTACTCCCAAGACTTTACCCTCATCCTGCCTTTCAGTTGGGGAATTATTTATCCTTATGTTCAAATGAATAATTTTGTAGAAGGTCTTATTTATACTACGTGAGTTTTTATCTGCAACCCAGGTAGATATCTTTCAAAATTCGACATTTACTGTATTGTTGAGTAGGGCTGGATGTGCATTTGAGATGAGAAAAGATGTCATCTGCAAACAGAATTGGTTTAAACTCTTGTGAAACATTAGGAAGGTCAGTGATACAGATGAGGAATAGAAGAGGGCCTAGGACACTGCCCTGTGAAACTTGTGTTGACTGATCGCGATGCTGAAGAAAAGTCATAAATGGTCATATGATGTCTGTCACTCAGGTATGATTTTATGTATGAGAAAACATGCACTCTTATTCCATAATGTTCTAATTTTAGCAGCAGGATGTCATGGTCTACTGTATCAAAGGCATTTTTTTTTTTTTAGGTCGATAAAGAGGTCTACTGAATATTCATTATTGTCACGGGCTGGACAGACTGAGCAGAGCATTTTTATTACTGAAACATAGGTACTTAGTCCCAGCCTGAAGCCAACTGACAGGGGTTTAGGGCATTGTTTTTTATTATGAATAAATATATGACTACCTAACTGTTAAGAACATGATTGTGAAAATGCAGCGTAGAAAGGTGGATCGTCAGTGTGAGTGTTAGATAAATAATGTAAACTATTGTCATAGGTTTTCCTTGTCAAAAGAAATTACTCTAAAAATGCTGTGTACTTTAAAGACGAAAGCATGGGAGGTGCCTAGGGAGAAGAGGAGGCAGAGGTAAGATAAGATAGGATTTTGTTGGGATTTTTAACCCCAGAGAGTTATTCACCCAGGATAACCCAAGAAAGTTAGTGCATCATCAAGGGATTGTCTGGCTTATTTCCATTGGGGTTCTTAAATTTTGTCCCCCAGGATGCGACCCACACCAGTCAACTAACACTCAGGTACCTACTTACTTGCTAGGTGAACGGGACAACAAATGTAAAGAAATATGTCCAATGTTTCCACCCTTGCCGAGATCAAACCACAGACACTCGGTGTGTGAAGCAAGTGTTGCCTACCAGGCCAAGTACATGTACTTGGAGTTTACCTGGAGAGGGTTTCGGGGGTCAACGCCCCTACGGCTTGGTCTGAGATCAGGCCTCGTGGTGGATCAGGGTCTGATCAACCAGGCTGTTACTGCTGGCCACATCCAGACTGACATACGAACCACAGCCTGGTTGGTCAGGTACTGACTTTAGGTGCCTATCCAGTGCCTTCTTGAAGATAGCCAGGGGTATATTTGTAATCCCCCTTATGTATGCTAGGAGGCAGTTGAACAGTCTTGGGCCCCGGACACTTATTGTGTTGTCTCTCAATGCACTTGTGGCTTCCCTGCTTTTCATTGGGGAAATGTTGCATCTCCTGCCGAGTCGTTTGCTTTCATAGGGAGTGATTTTCATGTGCAATTTTGGTACTAATCCCTCTAGGATTTTCCAAGTGTATATTATCATGTATCTTACTCGCCTGTGTTCCAGGGAATATAGATCAAGGACCTTCAACCGTTCCCAGTAATTTAGGTTCCTTATCGTACTTATGAGTGCCGTGAAAGTTCTTTGTACACTCTCCAGGTCAGCAATGTCGCCAGCCTTGAAAGGGGCCATTAGTGTACAGCAGTATTCCAGCCTAGAGAGAACAAGCGATTTGAAGAGAATCATCATTGGCTTGGCATCCCTAGTTTTGAAGGTTCTCATTATCCATCCTATCATTTTCCTAGCAGATGTTGAAGATACATTGTTGTGGTCTTTGAAGGCGAGATCCTCTGACATTATCACTCCCAGGTCCTTCACATTACTTTTTCGCTCTATTGTATGGTTAGAATTTGTCATTTACCCTGATATATTTTTAATTTCCTCAAGTTTTCCATATCTGAGTAGCTGAAATTTCTCCTCATTGAACTTCATATTGTTTTGAGTGGCCCACTTGAAGATTTGGTTTATGTCCGCTTGGAGTCTTGCGGTGTCTTTGATGGAGGTCACTGCCATGGCAATCCGGGTGTCATCTGCAAAGGTAGACATGGAGCTATGGCTTACATCTCTTTCTATGTCAGAAATGAGGATGAGATATAGAATGGGAGCGAGTACTGTGCCTTGTGGAACAGAGCTTTTCACCTTATCTGCCTCGGACTTTACTCTGTTTACTATTATTCTTTGTGTTCTATTTGTCAGGAAGTTATACATCCATCTACCAACTTTTCCTGTTTTTCCTTTATCATGCATTTTGTGCGCTATTACACCATGGTCACATTTGTCGAAAGCTTTTGCAAAGTCTGTATTTTGTTTATCCTCTACAGCATCCAGGACCTTGTCATAGTGGTCCAGTAGCTGGGACAGGCAGGACCGACCTGTTCTAAATCTGTGTTGCCCTGGGTTGTGCAATTGATGTGTATCTAGGTGGTTGACGATCTTGCTTCTCAGAACCCTCTCAAAGATATGGTACTATGTACCGCAATCAGCTCTTCTTGCTCTGTACCACTCACTCACCTATGGAGTCTGTGCATGGGGCTCAACTACAGTCAATCACCTCAGACCCTTAATAACCCAACAAAAAACAGTAGTCCAATTGATAACAAATTCCAACTCGAGACAGCATACTCCGCCACTATTCAAGAGTCTTAACTTACTCAATATACAAAACACCCACACTCTTTATTGTGCCTACTACATACATAGGACACTGCCCTCTAATATAAACCCTCCTCTTAAACTCCTCCTTGACAGCTGCAACAGAACACACAATCATAATAACAATTTTTTTATTTCATTGCAAGTTTACATTATTACAATCATAAACTGAAGTGCAAGGAGAGCCACTAACATGCCATGGCATTAAGGGCAGCTTAATCTAATGGCTTAAAGACTATGTACATAATAATAGAGAAACTGATTTTGTTTTATTTAAATATTAGATTGTTCAAATTACAATATGATGATATTAAATTATAACAAGTGTTTAGTAGGATGGTAACATCCTACGAGTCCATCTCTCCCTATGCAAAAACGCTATGCACATAAAGGGCCCTAAGATTTGGAACTCACTGCCAGAGAACACTAAAGGACCCCTGTCTGCAAATCAGTTCAAGATTCTTCTTAGAAATCACCTACTCACCCAAAACTAAACAGCTTCCAAGCTGCTTTCAAATTCACCTCCATTACCACATACTGTGCTAAGGATCACAGTGTCACTCACCTAAATTTCAAAACTTCAAAAATAGATGCTTATAGTTCATTACATTACTTAATACTACATTGTAAAAAATCAATACCTGCACAAAATTGTTCTGACTTTCACTCAATTGTAACAATCTCATATTGTAAACTACTTTCAACATGGCCATTGTAATATTCCCATATTGTAATTTAAATAATTTTACTGTTGATATATACAACCTGTATACTACTTTCAACTTGTAACAATGCTATATTCCCATATTGTAATTTGAGTAAATTTACTGTTTGCTATATATAAAAACAGATGTACAACTTTAACAAACTACGATCTATTTGTCTAGTTTTAAGTAGTCTGTAAGCCATTAAATTTAGTCTGCCCGTAATGCCTAGGCATGATAGTGGCTATTTGTACTGCAAATCATTATTGTAATTACACACTCTAAACTATTTATGTAAATAGGTCTCCTTACAACATGTCAATCACATTGTAAGCTTGCAAAGCAATAAAAATTTGAATTTGAAAGATTTTTATGATATGGGATATTAGTGCTATCGGTCTGTAGTTCTTTGCAATTGCTTTACTGCCACCTTTGTGGAGTGGGGCTATGTCTGTTGTTTTTAGTGTGTGATGACCCGTGTCCATGCTCTACAAGGTATACAGGCCTAGCTGACATCAATGACATACTACTATATAGAAAACCGCTTGTTATGCAAAGCATTTCCCGCAAATTAGGTCAATTCTGTCCCCAGGATGCGATCCACACAAGTCGACTATGGGGTATAGGGTATAAATAAGTTAGTGTGTAAGGTTATTTGGGCACAAGTACACATAAGTACAATTATCATATCTAGTAGCACATTTGTAAATTACCTAAGATAACCTAAAAAAAAAAAGTCAAGTGTCCTATTTCTCTCGGGGTGTGGTGGCACCAGTCATGTCACATGGCAGGGCAAACAGGTCACCTACATGTCGCCTACATATAAAACTACACATACACCACTTACTATTTTAACTTTTAAGGTTTAAGAAGTAAGGTACTATAAGGACGAATATGGAAATGAGTTACTTCGTTTAACTTTCATGGTTTATCCTAGGTAGTCTTTCTTTGTTGGGGTTATCAGGGCCACTGACAGAATAAGCCGTATCGAGCCCGGCTTCCCGATGGTCGGGAAAGATTTGTTGCCCAAGTCTGGGCCATGAAAGAAAAGGAACAAAAGTTCCTTTGGAAATAGAGATATTATTATTATAATCAAATAGAAGCGCTAAACCACAGGGGTTATACAGCGCTGCGGAAATAGAGATAGAAACTTGAAAGTTTCCGATAAGGCCGGTGGACACCTTTGCCAAGCCCCAGCATAGCGGGACCCCCACACCCCCACCGGAGTACAGTAACCGGCTTCCCACCAGACCATTAAATAATTATCCGCAGAGTGGATAAAAATGGAGCTGGCTAAAAGTAAGCCGATGAACAGGTGCCCCTCCTGTAGAGTGCCCGGCGGGCAAAATAGATGAGGACAAGCGTCCCAGAGAGAACGGGGGAAATTTGTCACTGATACTCAGGCGAGAGAGAGACGTCCACACCCGACGAAGGCTGGCGCAGAAGTCCCATACATTGCTATGTATGATAATTTATGTAACTGTTGTTGTTGGGGTTTATAGGGCCACTGACAGCATACGCCGTATATAGCCCTGCCTTCCAGTGCTCGGAAAAAGAACCTCGACCAAAGTGGAAGGAAGTTGACTAATAACTTCGTATTATATGTCCCTAATGCGCCCTGTGGTCTGGTGGCTAGAGCTCTCGCTTCACACACGGAGGGCCCGGGTTCGATTCCCGGCGGGTGGAAACATTTCGACGTGTTTCCTTACACCTGTTGTCATGTTCACCTAGCAGCAAATAGGTACCTGGGTTGTTAGTCGACTGGTGTGGGTCGCATCCTGGGGGACAAGATTAAGGACCCCAATGGAAATAAGACAGACAGTCCTCGATGACGCACTGACTTTCTTGGGTTATCCTGGGTGGCTAACCTTCCGGGGTTAAAAATCCGAAGAAATCTTATCCTTATCTTAAGCCAGCAAGATTTAGATTTTGCCACCGAAGTGGCTAGTTTATTGTGCACCCCATATCCATCCTGTGGACGGTAGCGCAAGAGCATATGGATACACAAAAGGCCTAGGCACTAGGCCCCAAAGGGGCCAGTGGCTCTGGTGGTCTGGTGGCTAAAGCTCTCGCTTCACACGGCGAGAGCCTGGGTTCGATTCCTAGCCAGAGCAGAAACATTGGGCGTGTTTCTTTACACCTGTTGTCTATGTTCCCCATCAGTAAAATGGGTACCTGGGTGTTAGTCGACTGGTGTGAGTCGCATCCTAGGACACTGACCTAATCTGCCCGAAATGCTCAGCATAACAAGGGACTTTCTATATAGTAGTATGTCACTGATGTCAGCTAGGCTTGTATACCATGTACATGTACTTGTAGTAAATAAAGATATTATTATTATTAATTGTACAGCAAGAATGCGCACGTACAGGCCAAGATCAGTCTCGTCTGCACAACAATGGAGGATGGACGTTTGGCGGGCTAGCTCCGGGATTTTCAAGGATAGCTCCTGATCAAAGAGGCTGACCAGGTCACGACTGAACAGGACTCTGTGTGAATTGTCTGGGAAGATTCCAAAGCAGCGAGAGGACATCCCAGTGCATCGTTTCAGCGTAAACAGTGGAAGTTTGTGAGGGTTGGGGCTGAGAGTGTCCCAAGTCAGGCGGGAGCAGATAGTGCCTCCTCTCCCACGCCTGCCGTGGGGAAGGGGGCGGGGTGTGTTGGCTGTCCAGTGTTTGGTGAACAGTGACCCTCTCATAACCCCTCAACCCTGTTCCTCACCCACCCAACTCCCAGCGTCGGCGATGGCGGGGGGGTGTGCGGGGATCGCAGGAGCTTCCACTGCAGGGACAGCGCCGTGGAATTCGACTACGAGGCAGCTGTCAGGTGTGCCACAGGCGGTGTGCACTCAGTTCCTCAGGTTTCGGCATCCGTGCGCACGGTGGATATCTTGGAGCCCAGGGGCTCCATGTGGGAGCGGCCAGCAGCGCCTCTCAGCGGACGGAGGAGGGCCTGGGATCTGCAATCA
Source organism: Cherax destructor (assembly GCA_009830355.1). Taxonomy (NCBI): domain Eukaryota; kingdom Metazoa; phylum Arthropoda; class Malacostraca; order Decapoda; family Parastacidae; genus Cherax; species Cherax destructor. The sequence continues at coordinate 23,307 of WNWK01016187.1, forward strand.
AATTGGCGTCCACCTGGGATCTGCAGTCAAACTAGCGTCCACCAGGACGTTGACACGTCCCCAGGGCTGCTCTCCCTCGGGCTGCTAGCGATGGTGCTCCTGCAAGCAGCAGATCCTGGTGCAACCTGCTGCTATTTGCAATGGCTGTCTGGCTGTCCTGCCGAAGAGGGACAGGCACCTTGCAACATCTGTTGTTGGGACAATGGATGCATTCCCTAGAATATTGCTCATTACTCTGTCATTTGTTTACCATGTATGGACGTGTTTATGATTTATTACCTTTGTAACTGTCATGATTGTGACCAGCTCTACCTGGAGCTCATTACCTTTGCAACTTGTCATGAGTGTGACCAGCTCTACCTGGAGCTCATTACCTTTGCAACTTGTCATGATTGTGACCAGATCTAGTTATTTTTTTATATATTTTATTTAAAAGCATTAAGAATACATATACAATAAACAAAAGCGCCAACAGGCATACAACGTAACAGAGCAGTTATGTAATATATAATCAAAACGTAAACAAAGAACCCGTCATCACATAATAGAAACCTGTACCATACACAATTTTTTTTTTATTTAAGAAACAGGTATATGTACATATTACATACATGGAAACGTTTGAAACATATGAACGCTTATAATTACCAACATAATTTACATATGATAATCAACATAGAAACTCACCACAATATACTTGTTACTAATGCATGATCATCATTTTCCTCATAACATCAAGGTGCCTCTATGAAACACTAGTTAAAACTTACAAATGCAATATACCCCCCCCTTCCCCTCAACCTTCCTAACATAAAACTCCCCTCTGAAAATTTTTGATTAAACCAACAATATGTATACATAGCACACCCTACCCCCTAAATATACACTAAATTGTACAATCAGAACTGTATATTACACGATACCATTATTTCTATGCATCCTCTTGAATTCTGTCAAGTATTTAAATTTTAAATATCACAATAATAACTCTAACGACTACGTATACAAAATTATATGGTATCACTCTACCATATATTTAGTAAAGATTAACATAGATAATCCTAAACCACGCAGATGTTCTCCACAAGATGAAACATACAAACTAGGACTGTGTTTCACTGACATCGCAGTACACTGCGCACCACACCCTAATAGTATATAAAATTACATTATTATACTTAAATACACATATTACTTCCCTTTGCTGTTATTCTAATAATATTCCTTAATTCTAATCCTGACAGTACACATTACGAGACAGGTATATGTACATATTACATAAATAGGAGCGTTCCAAACATATGAACGCTTATAATTATCAACATAATTTACATATGCCAAACAACATAGCACCTCACCTCATTACACTTGACACTAAAGCACAATCATAATTTTCCCATTACCTCAAGGTGCCTCTATAAACAATACAATCACTAGTCAAAACATGAAACTCCAAAAACCCTTGATAATACATAACTCTACCGCTCGTGAACATACAACATATCAAAGGCCTCGATGAACAATCACCGATTAATATGCCCCCTTGGACCTTCCTAACATAAAGCTCCCCGAAATCTTTGATGAAATCAAAAATAATTATACATAACACACCCTACCCTTTGAATCCTACACACAATTGTACAATCATAACTGTACATTGCCCAGTAATATTATTGTCTATGCATCCTCCTGCATTCTGACAAGTAAATAAATTATAAAAATAAAACACAGAAATAACACTAAGGACTTCATATACAATTATATGGTATCACACTACCAATATATTTAGTTAAGAATAGCACAGGTAATCCTAAACCACACTATTGCTTTACTCAAGATGGAACATGCAAACTATAACTGTCACACTGACATCTCAGTACACTGTGCACCACACCTTAACATAATATAAAAATACAGCAAGATACTTTAATACACATATTACTTCCCTTTGCTGTTATTCAGAGAACGTTCACTAATTCTTATCGGGACATACACTATCCGAACCAGCAAATCCCCACACCGTTACTAATTTCTTTATCAACCACTATACATTAATGTAAATGCAACGTGCTACGTATCAATTATGTTGAAGCCAATACCACAATAAACTCCCCGGACATTATTTTATCCATAATAAAATAGGTCAAAACAGTATTACCTATTATATACAAAGTGACATTCCTCTGTGAAGGTATGCTATACACAAATTACTGTCCTCTAACACAAAATCTCCACACTTATAACAAACTTCTTGTCGGTCACGCATAGACCTGTAGTCATACCAGAAACACAAAAATTATTACAATCAAATATATGCCAAGCTTAGCATCTCTCCATCCACCAGTGCATACATAAAATTTTCCCTATTACTTCTTGTATCCTGTACTACAGGTATGATTATCATAGTACTGCAACCAAATCCATAAATTGCAAAGCAGGCAAACAAAAAACATAAACATCAAATACAAAGAAAAACAGGAGTCACCACAGTTTTAACCACCTTTAATTTTCCCCTTTTAATAACGTTCCTAATTCCATTCCACACATACAACACCTATGGTCAGCTGTCTCAAAAATTTTTTGTACCCTGTTGTCACCCGTACTACCAACACAAACTTTGTTCATTCACCCTTACCTTACACCCCTCTTCACCTACACCGTCATCGTAAATCCAACAACTGTTGTACCGTAAAATCCCCATACACATCCTGAAAACACCTCGTTCATGCCGTTCCATATACTAACCTATTCATACACTTAGTTCGGTACATATTCGCTGCAATGGCCCTTATCCGTTCCTGTCCAGTCATTCCCTTCATTCCCCATGAGGTATTTACAAAATCAACTGCCATGTACAATAAACCCCTACGAACATCTGTTCGTACCCCCCCCCCTATATCTAAACTCAGGAATTTCAATGGATGTATCCCCCCCCCCCATCATCCTTATTAACCGTGCCAGCCACTCCCTGATAGTCCCCAGATGTTCGCAAAAATACACCCCATGATAAGCAGTGTCTTCTTCCTCACAAAATTCACATCGAGCGTCCCCCAGCACTCCCATCCTAAATAACGCTGATTTCGAAGCCAATATTCCGTGCAAGAATCTGTACATCACTTCCTTCACCCTTGGTTTCAATTTCATTCCCTTTAAACCTCCCCATATACCTACCCAATCATACACAGGGAAATTAGACATTCCCTCTACCACAACTCTACCTTCACAAGCTCTTTCCAATGTCGCAACTTTGATCCTCTTCGGGTTCCTAGCATGCATCATTGTGTGCAACATATCCTCACAATGTACTAAATCCTTCCCCCACCACCACTTCCGCACATTACGCATAACATTATCTATCCTTTTACCCATTGGACCCTCTTTTCTCAGATAGCAACCTTTGACATACATTTCCCTTACGCGCATTTCCAAATTAATTAACCCCAGACCCCCACAGCTCACTTTCTTCACCACCACATCCTTACCCAACCAGTGTTTTACATATCCCCATACGTACCTCAAGACTTTTCTCACGAAACCAACCACATCTTCCCTTAAAATTGGATAAATCGCCGCAACATGCCAAATTTTACTATACAGCAAGGTGTTTACCACAATAACCCTCTACGACAAGGTCCTGGATGCTCTAGAAGATAAACAGAATGCAGATGTTATATACACAGATTTTGCAAAAGCCTTTGACAAGTGTGACCATGGTGTAATAGCACACAAAATGCGTGATAAAGGAATAACAGGAAAAGTTGGTAGATGGATTTATAATTTCCTAACACATAGAACACAAAGAGTAGTAGTCAACAGAGTAAAGTCTGAGGCAGCTACTGTGAAAAGCTCTGTTCCACAAGGCACAGTACTTGCTCCCATCCTATTCCTCATCCTCATATCAGACATTGACAGGGATATAAGCCACAGTGCTGTGTCTTCCTTTGCAGATGACACCCGAATCTGTATGACAGTGTCCACCGTTGAAGACACTGCAAGACTCCAAGCAGACATAAACCAAATCTTTAAATGGGCTGCAGAAAACAATATGAAGTTCAATGATGAGAAATTTCAATTACTCAGATACGGAAAACGTGAAGAAATTAAAATCTCATCGGAGTACAAAACTAATTCCAACCACACAATAGAGCGAAAACTAATGTCAAAGACCTGGGAGTGATCATGTCAGAGGATCTCACCTTCAAGGACCATAACAAAGTAGCAATTGCATCTGCTCGAAAAATGACAGGATGGATAATGAGAACCTTCAAAACCAGGGATGCCAAGCCCATGTTGACACTTTACAGATCACTTGTTCTATCTAGGCTGGAATATTGCTGCACACTAACTCCACCTTTCAAGGCGGGTGAAATTGCTGACCTTGAAAATGTGCAGAGAACCTTCACCGCACGCATAAGTGCGATAAACCACCTCAACTACTGGGAACGCTTGAAGTTCCTAAACCTGTACTCTCTAGAACGCAGGCGGGAGAGATACATTATTATATACACATGGAAAATTATCGAGGGCTTAGTACCAAACTTGCACACAAAAATCACTCCCTACGAAAGCAAAAGACTTGGCAGGCGATGTAACATCCCCCCAATGAAGAGCAGGGGTGCCACTAGCACGTTGAAGGACAACACAATAAGTGTCAGGGGCCCAAGATTGTTCAACTGCCTCCCAGCATACATCAGGGGGATTACCAACAAACCCCTGGCTGTCTTCAAGCAGGCACTGGACAGGCACCTCAAGTCGGTACCTGATCAGCCGGGCTGTGGTTCATACGTTGGACTGCGTGCGGCCAGCAGTAACAGCCTGGTTGATCAGGCTCTGGTCCAACAGGAGGCCTGGTCACAGACCGGGCCGCGGGGGCGTTGACCCCTGGAATTCTCTCCAGGTAGACTCCAGGTAGATCCCCTACACTCCAACCTCCCAGCCTTCTCATTGCGCCTCTTATTACATTCTCTGCATTTACTTGACGCGCTCTCTCATAACTATCCATAAACACGATACCACAAATCTTTAAGCTTTCAACCACATTCCAACCACACCTTCTACCAACCATCCCCCCCCCTACCCAAGCACCTATCTCAAGCAACTTAGACTTACACAAATTTATGCTCATTCCTGTTGCCTTTCCAAATTCCTCCAAAACCGCACTTACTCTAACCAGCTCTTCCTCACACTTCACCAAAATAGTTGTGTCATCCACGTATCCAACAATCTTTGACCCGCTATTCAGCCCCAAACCCTCCCCACCGCCTGTTCCTAGCCCTTCATTCACCACTTGATACATCGGATTTTGTAAGCAAGCAAATAACATTTGAGACAAGGGACACCCCTGCCTCAAGCCTTTACCCATACATACTGCACCACCTAACTTCCCATTCACTTGCACTCGCAATCTCGCATCACTATACAATAATTCTGCCCATCGCACTATCTCCTCACCAAAACCCTGCTTTCTCATGATTCCCCATAACATTTCCCTATCAACGCTATCATACGCCACTCTCCAATCCACTGCCAAGACTCCTCCCCTTCACTTTCATCAATAAAATCAATAATACTATGCAAACCCTCATTTATACACCGCCCCGGAATACCATATTGCCCTTTCTCTATTACTTTACCAATTACTCTCTTAATCCTATTCCCTAACACTTTCGCAAACAACTTATAATCCGCACACATCATAGACAGGGCCCTATAATTCCTAATAGTCTCTCCCACCCCATCCTTACGTATCAACACTACCACTCCTGTTCTTTGCGATTCACCCATGCATCCTTTTTCCTTCATACCATTAAATAAACGCACCACACATTCCCTTAATGCTTCCCAATTCACCACATAAAAGTCGTTAGGCAATCCATCCATTCCTGGTGACTTACGCATACTCATACCATTTAATGCTTCTAAAATCTCATCTTCACTTATTGCACCACCCATTCCCATCCTATCTTCTTTCGTTACAACAGATTCAACACTATCTAATAGCTTACTCACATCCTTATGCACTCCAAAATTTGCTTTACAATATTCTCGAAACCATACACTCGCATACATACTCATTGCCTCTGTTGTTTTCATTATTTGCCCCTTTTTATATCCCTCGATTTCATCCTGAACTTCCAAAGTGTTTATTAACATACCATTTCTACGTTTCCTATATTTCCGCAACACGCACGCCGAAGGTTTATCCCCCCACAACACCTCTTCCATTCCTCCCCTCACACGGATTGCATCAAATCGTTCATTTTGTATTTCCCGTAACCTATCTTTAATACTTCTCATTTCCACCATCTGTCTATCATTCCTCCCTGTGCAGCACTCCGCTAATTGTCCCTCCAAATACTTTTGCAACCCATACTTCCATTGCTCTACTTCCCTTCCTCTTACCCTATAATATTTCTGAATGGCAGGTTTCGCTACGTCTACCCACCATGCAACTATGTCCTCCTCTAACCGACCTTTCTCCCATAATAGTTTCCACCATATCCCAAAATTATACACTTCTTCTTCCCCTTCCATTAATTTCACATTCAATTTCCAATATCCAACACACCACTTCACCATACCCTTCCAATCCAATCCACACATTGAACCCCACCCACACTTATTACCCTGGAAACATATATTCGATCCAGACGGGCCGCATACCCTCGTCCGACAAAAGTGTAATCAATCAAACCTCCTCCTCCCACCACATCAACCACTCCCACACTCCCAAGCACATCCCTTAATACACTCAAAACACATCCTCCCCCTTTTGGTTCCACATCCCTCTCCCTTATAAAACAGTTCCAGTCTCCTCCCATTTCTACTACCTCAGGTAATCCCCTCAATAAATAAAGTGGTTCCGCACATACTCCTCCTTTACCCTCCTATTACTAATAGCCGGTAGATACACCCCAATGAAAGAAACCCGTACACCACCCCACATGCCATCCACCCTTACAACTCTACCCTCACTACCCTCTTCCCATCTCAACAACTGACAAGGGCTGTTCTCCTTAACTAAGACCCCCACTCCACCCTTGAAAGACCCCGCACTACCCGCATACACAACTACTAAAATCATACCTCACCAACAGAAGCCAATACGTGTACACAAATGGAGAGAACTCTTCCACACAACCAATTACAATCGGAGTCCCTCAAGGAAGTGTCCTGGGGCCACTCCTATTCCTCATTTACATAAATGACCTACCGAATGCATCACAACTACTCAAACCCATTTTATTTGCAGATGACACAACATATGTCTTCTCTCACCCAAATCCAGTTATACTGGCCAACACTGTTAATGCCGAATTACAGAAAATATCAACATGGATGACGACTAACAAGCTTACTCTCAATACTGACAAGACCTACTTCATACAGTTTGGAAGCAAAGTCACAAATGTTCCACTTAACATAACACCTAATGGTACACCCATCACAAGACTCACAGAGGAAAATTCCTAGGAATCCACCTTGACAGTAGCCTTAAATTCCAAACACATATACAACAAATTTCCAAGAAAATCTCGAAGACAGTAGGCATATTATCAAAGATACGCTATTATGTACCTCAATCAGCTCTCCTTGCACTCTATCATTCCTTATCTACCCGTATCTCACCTATGGAATCTGTGCATGGGGATCAACAACGTTAAATCACCTTAGACCACTCATAACACAACAAAAGGCCGCAGTCAGAATGATAACAAATTCCCACTCTAGACAGCATACTCCACCAATATTCAAAAGTCTCAAACTACTCACCGTAAAGAACATTCATACTTACTCTTGTGCCTACTACATATATAAAACTTTACACTCTAATATAAACCCTCTGCTCAAAACTCTCCTCACCAACTTTAATAGGACCCATGACCACAACACACGACACAGATCACTTTTTGATATACCCCGTGTTCATATCAACCTATGTAAAAATTCTATGCACATAAAGGGCCCCAGAATCTGGAATTCATTACCAGTAAATATTAAGATAATCTTGTCTGAAAATCAATTTAAGACTCAACTCAAAAACCACCTACTCACCCAAACCTAAATGATCATGCTATAAACTACTTTGAAAAATGCTCATTGTTACTTTCCTATACGATAATCTCAATTTTTAATAATATGTTACTATTATGTTACCCCTACTCATATTTTAAGTTAATGTCAAAAATGCTCAATGTTATTTTCCTTAAGATAATCTCAATTCCATATTATCATTCAAGAATCTTAACACCTGTAACAATCTAAGATCTAATATCATTATATAATAATTTAAACAGTAAAATTTCATCATATTGTAATTTTGAAAATAATTTTTAACTAGAATAAACTCAATAAATTTCTCTAATATTAAGTACCTAGTTTTTAAGGACTAGAATAAGCTGCCCCTAATGCCATGGCATGTCAGTGGCTCTCCTTGCACTCAATTTACATTGTAACTTCCAATACCCATGTAACCTGCAATGAAATAATATCCAGGCACAATCAATTCCCTCCCATACCGATAATTATGTTCCTGTATGAAAGCTACATCCACAGCATATCTTTGAAGACTTACCTGTAACCATTTCCTTTTTATCTCTGCTTTAGCTCCATTTACATTTAAAGTTAAACTCCTGAAAACATTAAAGGTGGTTTTCCCTTGGATCGTCCTGTTTTCTTCCCTTCCAATTTCATGATACCTTGTCCTGTTCCTTTACTTTTATCCCCATTCCTAACATCTTTACCTTCCCCATACCGTTTTGCATGTTCCTCTTTCCTGTTCTTAACGTCAACCGATACTTTTTTACATACCCTCTGCGCCGGGGTAAGGACGTCGTCCTCCCCCATGGCCATGGATCTCTTCCGAGAATCCGTATGCACCTCCATGTCTGAGTCTCTGTCCTCATTATGTATCATCACCTGCACCTCCTGCACCTCAAAACCCTCTCTACCAGGACTGTCGTCCCCCAAGTCTCCCACCTCACATAATATCTTTTCCACTCCCTGCACTGTTCCCTCCACTGTTGGACTGTGAGAACCATCCAACAATTCATTCACCAGTTCAGGTATTGCCGTTTCTATATCAAAGTCAAGGGCACCCTCCTCACCAATTGCTCCCAAGGTGTCCTGCGTGCCCACCGATAACGTGAGACACTCGTCTACAGTCTCCTTCACGATATCACTCCACTTTGTCGTCTCTCCCACACTCTCCTCTTCTTGTGGTTTCAGTAGTGCTTCCATACCTTCCTCCTTCCCTCTCTCCACATTCGGTCGCCGTCCTTGTCGTCTGTCACAATCCGCCGCCATATGCTCATAAGAGTCACAAATGCGACATGTCCTCCTCTGCCCAGCATATGTTACATATACTTGCGTTCGAAATTCATGTAACACAATGTACGAGGGTATAGGTCTTCTTAAAGTCATTTTGAGTCTATATGTCCCCTCTGGCACACCCTCATACAGTCCATCATTCCATCGTCCCATAACTGCTGCATGTATGACGCCATAATGGTTAAATAAATAATAATAATAATAATAATAATAATAATAATAATAATATTTTTATGTCGATGCATGTTACAAGTGTACACTGTTATTGGTAGTTACAAATATAAAACTAATGCAAGGAGAGCCACTGGCATGCCATGGCATTAGGGGCAGTTTATTCTAAAGACTTATTCACTAAGTACTTAATGCTAAAGAAATTGATTGAGTTTATTCTAGTTCTGTATTATTTTAAATTATAATATGATAATACATACTATTAAAAGACAATACAAGAGAAATTGGTTGAGTTTAATCTAGTTGTATATTTTATTTCAAGTTACAGTATGTTGAGGCTATACTAGTATAATAACAATACTAGAAAAATTTATTGAGTTTCTTCTAGTTATATATTTTATTTCAAATTAAGAAAATGATGATACTATAAGATTTTAAATGACAATATGATGATATGAAATTGCAACAAGTGTTAAGGAGGATGAACATATCAAATTGAGATTATCTTAAGTAAATTAATATTGGGTTTGAAAGTTGAGTATTTAGTATAGGGTGAGTAGGTGATTTTTGAGAAGAGTCTTGAATTGATTTTCCGACAAGGTTAACTAAATATTTACTGGTAATGAATTCCAGATTCTGGGGCCCTTTATGTGCATAGAATTTTTACATTGGTTAGTATGGACTCGGGGTGTGTCAAATAGTGATCTGTGTCTTGTGTCATGGTCGTGGGACCTATTAAAGTTGTTGAGGAGAATTCTGAGCGGAGGGTTGATATTAGCATGTAGAGTTTTATGTATGTAGAATGCATCCCGCACATCAATTTCCTGCGCCTCAAATGGCAAATTGCGAACTTTGATCCATATGTATTGCTGAGACACATCTTTCATCCTCACCACCCCTGACGCATTAATTTGTAAGCTCTTGTCCTCGAATTTATCAACAAGCGCGTCATATACTTGGCCAGTTGTCAGCTTGACGAAGATTCTCGTGCTTCCGTTGAGCGCCACTCCATAGATATCTTGATTATCAATGCCGTATTTGTCACGGATTATAGCAGGTAGAAGTACAGATGCGTTGGACTGGTATATAGCTCCTCGTAGCAACTCAATGCATACAGTGTTCACTCGTCTACGATACTGTACCGCCATTCTGCTATGAAGGTACAAGCGTCACAGCACAACGAGAGAGCAGCCCCAGTACCTGCCACAGCCAAGGCTGAGCCCAGTACCTGCCACAGCCAAGGCTGAGCCCAGTACCTGCCACAGCCAAGGCTGAGCAGCGAATGCATACACAATTAAACCTTATTCACCCACATACATCGAAGTTATAAAGGTACATTATATACACTGGAAAACAAATCTTGCATGTAATATATACAGTTGTTAAGATGCATAATATATATGAACACCTCTTATGTCCTATCTATATGAAACAGACTCTGTACATAAAAACCATTATCATAACAGGTAGGTAACACCCTAAGCATAACGCTCACATTGGGCCACACAACCCTGCCTATTACCATATAATTTTAATCCTACAAGTATATACTGTATATTTTTAATCCTACAATTATCCTCTGTATATCACAACAACACTGAAAACAACCATCTACACAATGTATGTACACAATAAATTAATGTCTTGCCTTCACGGAATGACAATGGAACCATCCACATATAGACGGCTCTATTATTATTACATTACATTGACTCGGTATTCCTGGATACCACCGCTATCCCTCCTACTCCCCACCCCACCCTTCCCCCCACCCTCACCTCACATAACAGGGTATAGAACAGACTTTAGATATACATAACTATTTTCTATCACCTGATGCAACAGGCTAGATATACTTGCTCCAAAACATCATGGATCTATGCTTTTTAATCTACAGATTTCCACACCAAAACTATTTTATCGCTGAACACAACATCTCTGATAATTATAGCCATGGCATTCACCTTGCTCATGACTAATCTAGTTAATTACCGCTGTAACTTGTTCAGCTATCAAAACTTTGGAGTCCAGTCTCTGGACCAATTATGTACCTCTCTAATCTTTTGACTACCGCCCACAGGATGGGTATGGGGTGCATAATAAAGATATTAATAATAATAATAATATAATAATATTTTTATTTCGATGCATGTTACAAGTGTACATTGTTATTAGTAGTTACAATTATAAAACTAATGCAAGGAGAGCCACTGGCATGCCATGGCATTAGGGGCAGCTTATTCTAAAGACTTATTCACTAAGTACTTAATGCTAGAGAAATTGATTGAGTTTATTCTAGTTACGTATTATTTCAAATTACAATATGATTATACATACTATTAAAAGACAATACTAGAGAAATTGGTTGAGTTTAATCTAGTTGTATATTTTATTTCAAGTTACAATATGTTGATGCTATACTAGTATAATAACAATACTAGAAAAATTTATTGAGTTTCTTCTAGTTATATATTTTATTTCAAATTAACAAAATGATGATACTATAATATTTTAAATGACAATATGATATGAAATTGCAACAAGTGTTAAGGAGGATGACAATATAAAACTGAGATTATCTTAAGTAAAATAACATTGGGTTTGAAGGTGATTTTTGAGAAGAGTCTTGAATTGATTTTCCGACAAGGTTAACTTAATATTTACTGGTAATGAATTCCAGATTCTGGGGCCCTTTATGTGCATAGAATTTTTACATTGGTTAGTATGGACTCGGGGTATGTCAAATAGTGATCTGTGTCTTGTGTCATGGTCGTGGGACATATTAAAGTTGTTGAGGAGAATTTTGAGCGGAGGGTTGATATTAGCATGTAGAGTTTTATGTATGTAGAAGGCACATGAATAGGTATGAATATTTTTTTACGGTGAGTAGTTTTAAAGTTTTGAATATAGGTGGAGTATGCTGTCTAGAGTGGGAATTTGTTATCATCCTGACTGTAGCCTTTTGCTGGGTTATGAGTGGTCTAAGGTGATTTAATGTTGTTGAGCCCCATGCACAGATTCCATAGGTGAGATAAGGGTAGATAAGAGAATGATATAGTGCAATGAGAGCTGGTTGTGACACATAATAGCGTATCTTAGATAATATACCTACTGTCTTTGAGATTTTCTTGGAAATTTGTTGTATGTGTGTTTGGAATTTAAGACTACTGTCAAGGTGGATTCCTAGGAATTTTCCCTCTGTGAGTCTTGTGATGGGTAAACCATTGAGCGTTATGTTAAGTGGAACATTTGTAGATTTGTTTCCAAACTGAATGAAGTAGGTCTTGTCAGTATTGAGAGTAAGCTTATTTGTCTTCATCCATGTTGATATTTTCTGTAATTCGGCATTAACAGTGTTGGCTAATATGACTGGATTTGGGTGAGAGAAGACATATGTTGTGTCATCTGCAAATAATATGGGTTTGAGTAGTTGTGATGCATTCGGTAGGTCGTTTATGTAAATGAGGAATAGGATTGGCCCCAGGACACTTCCTTGAGGGACTCCGACTGTAATTTGTTGTGTGGAAGAGTTCTCTCCATTTGTGTACACGTACTGGCTTCTGTTGCTAAGGTACGACTTTAGGTAGTTGAGGGGGTGCCCCCTAATACCATAGTTCGTTAAATTTGTGAGCAATAAATCATGGTCGACTGTATCAAATGCTTTGCGTAGGTCTATGAAGATTCCCATTGTTTGTGCTCTTGTTGGTCCTGAATCCAAATTGACAGGGGTTTAGTACATTGTGTGAGACGAGGTAGGAATAGATCTGTTTATGAATTAATTTTTCGAAGATTTTAGAAAGCAGTGGTAAATTTGAGATTGGTCTATAATTATTCAAGTCAGGCCAAGATCTCCTGAAGGTCTGCAGGGTCAAATCCCTTCCCAGTGAGAAGTTAGTTTAACATCTTTATTATGCACCCCATACCCATACGAGAAAACGTCAAAACCTTCTGTTCAGGTTGAGAAAACTTAAACAGGAGAACAAAATCCATCAGTGCTTCACTCGAGATGGGAAAATACTAGTTCGAAAAACAGCAACAGGTCAGCAATATCCTATATCAAACGAACATGATATCTCCAACTTCCTTAGACAAGCTGACATTTCCATTACTGATTGGCCAAGTGTCCTCAACACATTATATACGTGTGGTGTATTAGTGTATGTTCCTATTACATTATTGTGCAATTCCTTGTACTAACTTTTACTAGCTAGTACCAACTACCTCATACTATGTACTTTTTTTTAGTTCTATTACTTGCTTAAATTTTGTGCTATAAGTCTCACTTCTAAATTAATTTTATATCATATTTACTGTCTGTCCATTTAATATTATTTACCACTATTTAATTTAGTCCCCATATATATATATTCTCTTGAAATAGTTCTCAACATACCAATACCTAGTACTGCCTTTCATCCAGTAACTCCTTTACTCTAAGCTTCAATAAATAATTAACGTGCTAATTCAGGTGCAAAAGTGTTTTACTTTCATTGTTCACTATTATATTCCCTAGCTCCTTTATTTTTAGCTTTAGAATAACTACCATAGCTCATATATTCACATTTGTAAAAACAACCAAGGTGCTAATTCACGTGCTAAGAACTCTTTTACATTGTTCTATTCTTAAGTCTAATTATAGAATCACACTCAATCTCATGATTCCAAGCATTGATTCTGATATCAACATATTACTAAATGACTTACACGAACCTAACAGCAACTGTAATTATTACACAGCAGAACAAGCAAAGGCACTACTCAGAGCCAACAATAACATAACTGTCTTTAACTACAATGTCAGATCTTTAAGTAAAAATTACGATGACCTCACAGCATTATTAAATATCCTGCATGCCAGTATGTTCATCATTGCTCTCACCGAAACCTGGTTAAAGCCTAATACTACAGATGTCTATGCCATTCCTGGTTACACAGCCATACACAACTGAAGACCAAACCAGCAAAGGGGTGGCACAGCTATATATTACTCAGACCAGCTTATACGTATCAACAATACTTGCACAAGGGATGAACATGGAGAATATATAATAGCTAAGTTTAAATCCAAATACCTACAAAAATCTCTCACAGTGATAAACATGGTTAAGTTTTATGCTTTCAAAGAGGGGATAGACCTTAGACCACTCATAACACAACAAAAGGCCGCAGTCAGAATGATAACAAATTCCCACTCTAGACAGCATACTCCACCAATATTCAAAAGTCTCAAACTACTCACCGTAAAGAACATTCATACTTACTCTTGTGCCTACTACATATATAAAACTTTACACTCTAATATAAACCCTCTGCTCAAAACTCTCCTCACCAACTTTAATAGGACCCATGACCACAACACACGACACAGATCACTTTTTGATATACCCCGTGTTCATATCAACCTATGTAAAAATTCTATGCACATAAAGGGCCCCAGAATCTGGAATTCATTAACAGTAAATATTAAGATAATCTTGTCTGATAATCAATTTAAGACTCAACTCAAAACCACCTACTCACCCAAACCTAAATGATCATGCTATAAACTACTTTGAAAAATGCTCATTGTTACTTTCCTATACGATAATCTCAATTTTTAATAATATGTTACTATTATGTTACCCCCTACTCATATTATAAGTTAATGTCAAAAATGCTCAATGTTATTTTCCTTAAGATAATCTCAATTCCATATTATCATTCAAGAATCTTAACACCTGTAACAATCTAAGATCTAATATCATCATATAAAAATTTAAACAGTAAAATTTCATCATATTGTAATTTTGAAAATAATTTTTAACTAGAATAAACTCAATAAATTTCTCTAATATTAAGTACATAGTTTTTAAGGACTAGAATAAGCTGCCCCTAATGCCATGGCATGTCAGTGGCTCTCCTTGCACTCAATTTACATTGTAACTTCCGATACCCATGTAACCTGCAATGAAATAAAATTTGTTTGTTTGTTTGTTTGTTTTGATTACAATCTTGGCTTGTCAGTTAGCAGTTTGAGAACAATAATACGAAAAGAACTTCAACTGAATTTTATTGACTTAAGACTCAGGGAGTTTGATACCAGTCAGTCCATCTATCATCATTCTATCATGCAGGAGGAGCCACATGTCTATGGTGCATCCAACAAAATAAGCAGACTCTTGGATGTCACTACCGCCCGCCTCCGGCTGGGTTACAAGTATCTTTGGCAGGTTAAATCACCACCACCAGATGTAGACCAAACAAGATGTAAACTTTGCCAGTTGGATTATTGTCACACCCTGCGTCATTATGTACTGGAGTGCGATAAAATTAATGAATTCAGCGACTACTCATTCAGAAATGTTCAAGATATGTCAAAGTATTTTATCCACAGTGGTATATTACAGACCATTCTGGAAAAATACCCTGACTTTGCTCCCTGTAAATAAAGCATTGACACGTGTGTGTGTGTGTGTGTGTGTGTGTGTATGTATGTACATGTGTGTATGTGTATGTGTGTATGTATATACATGTATGTGTGTGTATGTGTGTGTGTATATATGTATGTGTATATGTATATGTGTGTGTGTGTGACCCAACAATAAAATTTGCACCAATAACTCATTACAGTTGTGGCTGGGTGTAGACTAATAGATTGCTCATTGCTTTATAATTTGTTCATGAGTGCAACCATGTACAGACTTAATTAAGTAAATTTACTTACATGATTCATTACCTTGTAACTAGTGAATTAATTACCATTGTACCTTGTTCAGCTATCAAAACTTTGGGGCCCAGTCTCTGGACACTATATATACCTCTGTAATCTGCAAATACCTTTGTAACTTGTCATGATTGTGACCATCTGAGTTCATTACCTTTGTAACTTGCTCAGCTATCAAACTTTGAGGTCCAGTCCCTGGACCCATTATGTACCTCTGTAATCTTTTGACTACCGCCCACAGGATGGGTATGGGGTGCATAATAAAGATATCAAACTAACTGATAAACATCTACAGAGTACCGCAGTCAAATATTAACCAATTTAGTGAAAAAGCGGTAAGATTGCCCCAAACACTTACACTTGCAAATAAAATAGATACAATACAAATAGACAGATCACCACTTCAGGGAAGCTATTAGTAGAATATACAGTAAAACAACCAACAAAATCAGTCATGAAACCCTGTGTAGTATGCAACCAAACAAACAAACGTTCCACTGGATGGATTACATGCAACTTCTGTGGTAAATGCTGCCACGCCCCTTGTGTAGGCATTCAAGACTACTACACGAAATATCAAACAAGGGAAGTGTTTTTGGGTATGCCCAAATGAGACCGAATTATGGAATAAAATCACATTGATATTAAAAGATGACAACATCAAATCGGACTTCATAAAAAAACATGACAGCATTCTATAACAGTTGGGAAAGTAAAAAATCTGGGCCAGATGGTGCTACCGCCCCTGGTACAGATGTTGCAATGGTAGTCAGAAACTGTACGAATGGAGAAATAAATGATGGGGACCTGAAGAGGGACAGGAGCTCTAGTGACGTAAATGATGGGGAAACAGGTGTAGACAAGGACACACAAAAACTAGTGCTACAAACTAGCAATACCCCAGCGGATAGTAAACAGGGGGATGCCCTGCGAAATACTGAAGATAAATTACCAAAAACTGATGAAGGCTCCATTGTCAGCACTAAAGTTGAAGATAGAAACGAGACAGGAACACAAGCACCAATAGGGAATACAATAGGGAACACAGTCACAAAAAAACAGGGCAAACGGAAACCAGGCCTATGTGAATATTATGCTCTTGGTATCTGCAGGCATGGAAAATCTGGGAAATCAGATGGGACATGCAATTATGATCACCCCATAAAATGCCGTGCCCATCCCGTCCTGTAAGTTTTTCCACCCTGAAATGTGCCACTCATCAATTCAGGAAAGACAGTGCTATAACTTATATTGCCAGGCATACCACCTAAAGGGTACGAGGCGACACAGAACATCCAGACCATGGCAAAACCTGGGTAGCCACAGCCACACCGGAGAGAGAGGTTTTTTAGTGCCAGGAAGGAAAAAAAAAAGCTGACAGGAAATGACAGAAATTGTACAGTTTTAGTTTGATATCTTTATTATGCACCCCATACCCATCCTGTGGGCGGTAGTCAAAAGATTACAGAGGTACATAATGGGTACAGGGACTGGACCCCAAAGTTATGATAGCTGATCAAGTTACAAAGGTAATGAACTAACAAGCTACAAAGGTAATGAACTCACAAGTTACAAAGGTAATGAAACATGTAAGTAAATTTACTTACTTACGTTTATACATGGTTACAATCATGAACAAATTATAACGCAATGAACACTTCACTAGTCTACACCCAGTCACAACTGTAATGAGTTCTTGGTGCAAATTTTATTGTTGGGTCACACATACACACTTACATATACACATACACACATACACACACACACACACTTACACATACACACAGGAGCTGAGTCTCGACCCCTGCAACCACAATTAGGTGAGTACACACACACGCACACACAACAGGCCCAGCCTTCAATCGACATGTGCACAGGACAAAAAGGCAATCAACACGCACACACACAAAAATTGTACACCAACTGCAATGATGTAGTTGAAGTATTAGCAATAAAGATAGAGAATCAAAACCTGGTCATCGTGGTTGTATACAAGCCTCCGGATGCAATGTCCCAACAATTCCAGGAACAGCTTCTAAAAATTGACTACTGTCTGGAAAATCTTCCAGCTCCTGCCCCCAACATCTTGCTCCTGGGGGATTTCAACCTAAGGCACCTAAAATGGAGGAGCATTGCAAACAATGTGGTAGCAGAGATAACACCAGGAGGCAGCTCAGATGAAAACTCGCACACACATGAACTT
The DNA here is from genome assembly GCA_009830355.1 of Cherax destructor. Taxonomy (NCBI): domain Eukaryota; kingdom Metazoa; phylum Arthropoda; class Malacostraca; order Decapoda; family Parastacidae; genus Cherax; species Cherax destructor. Next base: position 41,714 of record WNWK01016187.1, read on the forward strand.
TCAAATAATACTCTGGACCTCATCTTCACATGATCCGATAAGAAATGTCATCATTTCAAAAACAATATACTCAGATCACAACATAATAGAGGTCCAGACATGCATGCGGGGAGCCCAAGATCAACAAAATGTGATCAGCAGCGAGGGAGCCTTACCTATGTCTAGAACAAATTAACTCTGTGGCACTTGAGGTTTGCTCAAGGCAAATTCCCTTAAGAAAAAAGAGGAAAAGATGCAAACTAGAAAAAAAGAGGCGCTTCCTATACAGGCGAAGGCAAAGAATAATGGAGCGGCTACAAGAGGCCAATATATCTGAAATACGAAGGGAGACACTAGTCAGAGAAATAGCAAACGTCGAATTAAAACTAAAGGAATCTTACAGGAATCAAGAAACGCGGGAAGAACTAAAAGCCATAAACGAAATTGAAAGAAACCCAAAGTATTTCTTTTCTTATGCAAAGTCAAAGTCGAGAACACCAACCAGTATTGGGCCCCTACTTAAACGGGATGGGTCCTACACAGATGACAGCAAGGAAATGAGTGAGTTACTTAAGTCCCAGTATGACTCAGTTTTTAGCGAGCCGCTAATCAGACTGAAAATCGAAGACCTAAATGATTTTTTTTTATGAGAGTGCCACAGAACTTGACTGACGCATGCCTATCTGACATCACCCTGACGCCAAATGACTTCGAAAAGGCAATAAATGACATGCCCATGCACTCCGCTCCAGGCCCAGACTCATGGAACTCCGTGTTCATCAAGAACTGCAAGAAGCCCCTATCACATGCTTTTAACATCCTATTTAGAGGGAGCATGGACACTGGGATCGTCCCGCAGTTACTAAAAACAACAGACATAGCCCCACTCCACAAAAGGGGCAGTAAAGCAATAGCAAAGAACTACAGACCAATAGCGCTAACGTCCCATATCATAAAAATCTTTGAAAGGGTTCTAAGAAGCAAGATCGTCACTCATCTAGATACCCATCAGTTGCACAACCCAGGGCAGCACGGGTTTAGAGCAGGTCGCTCCTGTCTGTCCCAACTACTGGACCACTACGACCAGGTTCTAGATGCTCTAGAAGACAAACAGAATGCAGATGTTATATACACAGACTTTGCAAAAGCCTTTGACAAGTGTGACCATGGTGTAATAGCACACAAAATGCGTGATAAAGGAATAACAGGAAAAGTTGGTAGATGGATCTATAATTTCCTAACAAGTAGAACACAAAGAGTAGTAGTCATCAGAGTAAAGTCTGAGGCAGCTACTGTGAAAAGTTCTGTTCCACAAGGCACAGTACTCGCTCCCATCCTGTTCCTCATCCTCATATCGGACTGTGAAGGTTGTCGCCAATCTTCTTAGGAAAAGTATAATAGAAAAAGACAATAATAACAAGAAAAATAAACACTATTTTAATAGAAAGAAATGTAAATAATAAATACGTAAATATGATTATAATAATCCTATCTTAAGAAAAATGAAAACAAAAAATATATATCTGATTCAAAGCTAGATATTTACACGTGTAGCTCTTGTTAACACAGAAGCAATGAATCCATGTTAGACTCCGTGGTGGTATTGTCGTTGTTGCCTCGATGTTTCCCACAAATCCATCAGTTTTCCAACATCCACAATGTCACAAATGATGTCAGGGACTCAGGTGAAAGTTGTCCCCTGGTAAAGTACAGGTGCCTGAGGTTTCTAGTGTGGACTGAGGTACTACTGGTGTAGTGTACAATTGGTGTTACTCTGTTAGGATGCCCTCGTACTGCCAAAATTTTAAATATGCAGAAAGAACTTGATATTCCAAGCATCAGAGATCGTGTTACTGAAAGAAATATCCTAATTGGGGTTAATATGCTCAGGCAAGCCCATTCAAACCCATGCACAGAAGCCCTCCAAACTTTCCTCAGCACTGGTGAACATCCCTCCAGATGGATCGAAAAAACTGGAACCGACCTCCGCATGAATCAGATACATGATCTGTGGCAAGTAAGGCAACAGCGGCACTTCTCCGCTCCATGGAATATTACCCCATTCCAAACTACCATCCCTCCATTTCCCCCCAAACTACTTCTTAAATCACAACCAAAGCTTCGCCTTGAAGCCAAACATGATGCCTTAAACTGTATTGATAATTTAGCCAAACAGCACACTCTCTCACAAATTATTTACGTTGATGGTTCTGTTCACCAATCCACTGGTGCAGCTGGTAGTGCTGCTGTTGTCATACAGAGTGATGGCTCTCTTAAAGAAATTGGAGCACGCATCAATAACTGGGCCTCTACCCTTCAGACAGAACTGTTTGCCATACTCCTTGCACTCAAATGCGTCCATGTATCTAAGGTTAACTTTCTAATTGTAACTGATTCTCTGTCATCCATAAATGCTCTCAACTCATCAAGTATAACTTGTAGCATGCTCGTGTCAGAAGCCAGGCACAGGTATGGTAGGATTCTGGATAGTAGAGTCAGAGTGCACATGCTGTGGATTCCATCTCACATTGGTCTTCAGATGCATGATAGAACTGATAAAGAGGGGATAGATTACAATCTTGGCTTGTCAGTTAGCAGTTTGAGAACAATAATACGAAAAAAACTTCAACTGAATTTTATTGACTTAAGACTCAGGAGTTTGACACCAGTCAGTCCATCTATCATCATTCTATCATGCAGGAGGAGCCACATGTCTATGGTGCATCCAACAAAATAAGCAGACTCTTGGATGTCACTACCGCCCGCCTCCGGCTGGGTTACAAGTATCTTTGGCAGGTTAAATCACCACCACCAGATGTAGACCAAACAAGATGTAAACTTTGCCAGTTGGATTATTGTCACACCCTGCATCATTATGTACTGGAGTGCGATAAAATTAATGAATTCAGAGACTACTCATTCAGAAATGTTCAAGATATGTCAAAGTATTTTATCCACAGTGGTATATTACAGACCATTCTGGAAAAATACCCTGACTTTGCTCCCTGTAAATAAAGCATTGACACGTGTGTGTGTGTGTGTGTGTATGTACATGTGTGTATGTGTATGTGTGTATGTATATACATGTATGCGTGTGTATGTGTATATGTATATGTGTGTGTGTGTGACCCAACAATTAAAATTTGCACCAATAACTCATTACAGTTGTGGCTGGGTGTAGACTAATAGATTGCTCATTGCTTTATAATTTGTTCATGAGTGCAACCATGTACAGACGTAAGTAAATTTACTTACATGATTCATTACCTTGTAACTAGTGAATTAATTACCATTGTACCTTGTTCAGCTATCAAAACTTTGGGGCCCAGTCTCTGGACCCTATATATACCTCTGTAATCTGCAAATACCTTTGTAACTTGTCATGATTGTGACCATCTGAGTTCATTACCTTTGTAACTTGCTCAGCCATCAAACTTTGAGGTCCAGTCCCTGGACCCATTATGTACCTCTGTAATCTTTTGACTACCGCCCACAGGATGGGTATGGGGTATAATAAAGATATCAAATAAAAACTGCTCACTTTGGGGAATACGCCCCCCTTTTCCCCCTCAGCCTTGAATCCGATGATCCAGGGGCACAGAGGACGTGAAAGAAACCACAAGAATTTCTCACCACCTAGCATTAATTTACATAGTAGGCATAAGGCCTTTTAAAAAAAATGGGAAAAAATAAATAACTTTACCAAAAAACCCAAAGGGAGGGCATAGCGGGAAATGAATGTTGTTAAACATGAGGGGGGTCAAAGGGTGTGTGGGTCAGCTGATGTGTGGGTAGCTGTTGTGGGTCATTTTTTTGCAGGTCAGCTGATGTGTGGGGCTGTTGTGTGGGGCAGCTGATGGGCGGGGCAGTTGATGTGCGGGTGCTGTTGTGCGGGGCTGCTGATGGGCGGGGCAGCTGTTGGGAGCCCGCTGTTT
>WNWK01016188.1:0-45623 GCA_009830355.1 Cherax destructor
GATAGAGGCTAGGACCTTGGGTGGCTTTAAAGAGATTGGACAAATATATGAGTGGGGGGCTGGGTTTGATTTGTGTCGTGAGTACGGGAATATATTCTTAGGTAGTGGTGGTTTTGATAAGGACCTGCCTGGTATGGGCCAGTAGGCCTTCTGCAGTGTTCCTCCATTCTTATGTTCTTATGAGTGGGAGGGGCTGGGTTTGATTAGTGTCGTGAGTACAGGAGTAAATTCTTAGGTAGTGGTGGTTTGATAAGGACCTGCCTTGTATGGCCAGTAGGCTTCTGCAGTGTTCCTCCATTCTTATGTTCTTATAAGAAAGGAGAAACACTGCAGCAGGCCTGTTGGCCCATACTAGGCAGGTCCTTCACATTCCATCCCACTAACAGAACATTTGTTCAACCTAATTTTCAATGCTACCCAAGAAATAAGCTTTGATCATCTTATCCACTCATGTGCAACTCCCACTCAAATCCAACCCTCTCACTCATGAATTTGTCCAACCTAAATTTAAAACTACCCAAGGTCCTTGCATCAATAACCCTACTAGGCAGACTGTTCCACTCATCAACTACCCTATTTCCAAACCAATACTTTCCTATATCCCTTCTAAATCTAAACTTATCTAACTTGAATCCATTATAAGAACATAAGAACATAAGAAAGGAGGAACACTGCAGCAGGCCTCTTGGCCCATACTAGGCAGGTCCTTCACAATCCGTCCCACTAACAGAATATTTGCTCAACCCAATCTTCAATGCTACCAAGAAATAAGCTTTGACAATTTTACCCACTCATGCGGAGTCCCACTCAAATCAACCCCTTTCACTCATGAATTTATCCAACCTAAATTTGAAACTACCCAAGGTCCTAGCTTCAATAACCCTACTAGGCAGACTGTTCCACTCATCAACTACCCTATTTCCAAACCAATACTTTCCTATATTCTTTCTAAATCTAAACTTATCTAACTTGAATCCATTATTGCGGGTTCTCTCTTGGAGAGATATCCTCAAGACCTTATTTATATCCCCTTTGTTAATACCCATTTTCCACTTGTATACTCGATCATGTCTCCCCTCATTCTACGTCTTACAAGTGAATGTAATTTTAGGAAGATTTCTAATGCTATGTATTAATTTAGTCATTCTACGCTGAATGTTTTCTAACGAATTTATGTCCGATCTGTAATATGGAGATCAAAACTGAGCTGCGTAATCTAGGTGAGGCCTTACTAATGATGTATAAAGCTGTAATATAACCTCTGGACTTCTGTTGCTAACACTTCTTGATATAAATCCCAGTAATCCTACAAGATTGATGGCTCTAGGATGCTCTGACAGGAGACGTGTCGACCAGGTGCTTCAGGTCCCTGGTGATGGACCAGGTGCTTCGGCTCCTTCAGTGCCCTGGTGATGGACCGGGTGTTTCGGCTCCTTCAGTGCCCTGGTGATGGACCGGGTGTTCGGCTCCTTCAGTGCCCTGGTGATGGACCAGGTGCTTCGGCTCCTTCAGTGCCCTGGTGATGGACCGGTGCTTCGGCTCCTTCAGTGCCCTGGTGATGGACCGGGTGCTTCGGCTCCTTCAGTGCCCTGGTGATGGACCAGGTGCTTCGGCTCCTTCAGTGCCCTGGTGATGGACCGGGTGCTTCAGCTCCTTCAGTTCGCTCTTTGGTAGTGCCCTGATTATCGGATGGATGGAGTAGAAGTTGGGTTGGAAAGGTGTTTTTGTTTGTGGGATTGGTTTAGGGTTTGAGGGGACCTGCCTAGTGGCCGGTTGGCCTGCTGCAGTGTTACTTCCTTCTGTAATCTTATGAGAGAGGGTTAGATTTGAGCGGGACTTGGAGGGTTGTGAAGGTTGCTTGGGTGCCGCTGGGGATGGGATTGGCAAATATTTTTGTTGGTGGGTTGGTTTTGACATGGATCTGCCTAGTATGGGCCAGTAGGCCTGTTGCAGTGTTCCTCCTTTCTTATGTTCTTATGTTCTTATCTATTTGCCTTACTACGTACGCTTAGGCATTGCTGTCTTGGTTTAAGGTTGCTGCTTACCATCACCCCCAAGTCCTTCTCGCAATCTGTATGGCTAAGTTAAACGTTATTTAACTTGGTAAATTAGACACATATGCAACACTTGGGTATCTTTATTGAGGAAACGTTTCGCCACACAGTGGCTTCATCAGTCCATACAAAGGAGAATCGTGAAGAACAGGAGGAGTGTGAGGTTGTCAGGCCCTCAATCTTGAGACGATGTTGTCAGTCCATCAATCTTGAATAGAATAACAGCATATGAGCAGAGGAACCTTATATACTGTAGACAGGAGAGGTGCAGCAGTAGTAGGAGGTGTCACATTTGTTCAATGTGGAAGTAGGTCGTGCCCAAGGAATAGGCAAGTGAAGAAATCCCTGTATTAAGATACCAAGATGTTGCAGTGTCAGACAGGATGTGAATGAATGGTTCAGAGAACCGACGAGTTGGTAAATTAGACACATATGCAACACTTGGGTATCTTTATTGAGAAACGTTTCGCACACAGTGGCTTCATCAGTCCATACAAAGGAGAATCGTGAAGAACAGGAGGAGTGTGAGGTTGTCAGGCCCTCAATCTTGGTATCTTAATACATGGATTTCTTCACTTGCCTATTCCTTGGGCACGACCTACTTCCACATTGAACAAATGTGACACCTCCTACTACTGCTGCACTCTCTGTCTACAGTATATAAGGTTCCTCTGCTCATATGCTGTTATTCTATTCAAGATTGATGGACTGACAACATCGTCTCAAGATTGAGGCCTGACAACTCACACTCCTCCTGTTCTTCACGATTCTCCTTTGACTGATGAAGCCACTGTGTGGCGAAACGTTTCCTCAATAAGATACCAAGTGTTGCATATGTGTCTAATTTACCAACTCGTCGGTTCTCTGAACCATTCATTCACGTTATTTAACTTATAAGTGCTTGGGTTATGGACACTCCCGAGCTTCAGAACCTTGCATTTATCTACATTGAACTGCATCTGCCACTTTTCTGACCACGAATTAAGTTTGTCTAAATCTTCCTGAAGTTCTATGACATCTATGTTTGAATCAATTATCCTACCTATCTTCGTGTCGTCGGCGAATTTGCTCATATCACTAGTAATTCCTTCGTCAAGGTCATTGATATATATTTTAAATAACAATGGGTCTTAGACTGATCCCTGTGGAACACCACTTGTTACAAGTCCCCATTTGGATTTAACCCCATTTATGCACACTCTCTGCTTCCTATTGGTGAGCCATGACTCGATCCATGACAGCACTTTTCCCCCAATGCCATGAGCTGCCACTTTCTTTAACAGTCTCTGGTGCGGTACTCTATCAAAAGCCTTACTAAAGTATAAATAAACAATATCGAATTCTTTATCGTGATCAACAGCCTCAAAAGCTTTGGAAATAAATGGTATAAAATACCGACACAATGGAAAAATAAACACATAAGCAGTATAATGTGATCCTTTAATGACAACGTTTCGCCCACGCAGTGGGCTTTATCGAGTCACAGACAGATCTACCTGGAAAATGAGCAACATGGAGATATATATAGGGTACAGTCAGGTGGAGAATGCTGGGTCAGGTGGAGAAAGCTGCATGTGAGTCTTAAAAGTAGTGTGATAGTTAAAAACATAGTGGGACTTAAAGGACCTGCAGTGTACCATTCTTGAGTTCTAGGTGGGATAGCGTTGAAGAAGTTTCTTGGCAATAGGTTCAGCTATGTTGTAGAAGCCGTTGTTCTGGTTGAAGTTGTTGGATATACAGATGAGTGATGATTCTAGGATTCTTCGGTATTGCGTGTTGTCTTCTCTGGCGATGAGTCTTGCGTTTCTGTAGTTGATTAAATGGTTGTGTAAATTTCGGTGTTGAACACAGGCATTTCTTGAGTCGTCAGATCTGCCTGCGTACTGGTGTTCTGAAATGCGTGTTTGTAGGTCTCTGGATATTTCGCCAACGTATAATTTGCTGCAGCCATTACAAGGGATTGTGTATACCCCAGCCGTGGATTGAAGCTTTTCCTGTCTGTTACTGGTAATGTCCTTAATGGTGGTGGATGTGGAGGTGGATACTCGGAATGAGGTCTTAGAAAAAATGTTGGAAACTTGTTTGGAAATGGAGTTGGTGGGAAGGACTATGTATCTCTTCTCAGCAGTGTCTTCTCTGGGTGTGTTGAAGATGTTTAATGCCCGTCGTCTGCAGTCTCTAATGAAGTGATCTGTCTGTGACTCGATAAAGCCCACTGCGTGGGCGAAACGTTGTCATTAAAGGATCACATTATACTGCTTATGTGTTTATTTTTCTCAAAAGCTTTACTGAAGAAGGTTAATAAATTAGATAGGCAGGAACGGCCCCTCGTGAATCCATGCTGAGTATCATTAATCAAATTATGGTTATCTAGATGGCTTCTAATAATATCAGCTATAATTGACTCTAGTAATTTGCCTACAATTGAGGTAAGGCTTATTGGGCGGTAATTTGACGGTAGTGACTTGTCCCCTGCTTTAAAAATAGGAATTACATTAGCCATCTTCCACATATCAGACACTACACCTGTTTGAAGAGATAAATTAAAAATGTTAGATATTGGTTCACAGAGTTCCATTTTGCATTCCTTAAGAATCCTTGCAAAAAGCTCATCAGGACCCGGCGATTTATTTTGTTTCAGTCGGTCTAGTTGTTTCATAACCATTTCACTAGTGACTGTGATATTACATAATTTATGTTCTTCTGGGCCTCTGTAAAAATTAAATTCTGGGATATTATTAGTATCTTCCTGCGTGAAAACCGAGAGAAAATAATTATTAAAAATAGAGCACATATCATTCTCCTTGTCAGTAAGATGCCAAGAGTTATTTTTAAGGGGACCTATCGTATCCCTAACTTTTGTTCTATAAACCTGGAAAAAACTTTTTGGGTTAGTTTTTGAATCCCTAGCAACTTTAATTTCATAGTCCCGTTTAGCTTTTCTTATACCCTTTTTAACGTCCCTCTTAATGTCAGTATAATGATTTATAAGATGTCCCTCACCTCATTTTATGCGCCTATAAATTCCTTTCTTCCGATCTAAAAGATATTTGAGCCTATTATTCATCCATTTTGGGTCATTTCTACTTGATCTAATTTCTTTATACGGGATAAATGTTCTTTGGGCAGCCTGTATAGTGTTAAGAAAACTGTCATATTGATACCTCTCTTCGTTACCCCAGTCCACAGTTGATAAGTGTTCTCTAAGTCCATTATAATCTGCTAAGCGAAAATCTGGGACCATTACTGAATTATCCCTACTATCATACATCCATTCAATGCTAAATTTAATTGACTTATGGTCGCTTGAACCGAGTTCCTCTGTAATTTCTAAATTATTAACAAAGGTTTCCTTGCTTGCCAGAATTAAGTCAAGTAGGTTATTTCCCTTGTAGGTTCTGTCACAAACTGCTTCAAAAACAATCCTGAACTACTTCTAAAAGTCGTTAGATTCTAAATTCCCTGTCAAGAAATTCCAATCAATCTGACTAAAGTTAAAGTCCCCTAGAATTACTACGTTATCGTGCCTTGTGGCATTAACAATTTCCTCCCAAAGTAATCTCCCTTGTTCCCTATCTAAGTTTGGAGGACGGTAAATCACGCCTAAAATAAATTTTTCGCACCCCTCTGAAAATTCTATCTAGACAGACTCTGTATGTGTTATTTCAGACTTTATACCCGTTTTTATGCAACAATTTAAATGATCACGGACATAGAGTGCCACCCCACCCCCCTTCCCGATACTTCTGTCTGCTTGGAACAATTTAAAACCCGGAATGTGACATTCGGCATGCATGTCCCGATTTTTCATATTAAACCATGTTTCAGTTATTGCAAAAACATCAATATTACCCGTACTTGCAACTAATCTCAACTCGTCCATCTTATTCCTAGCACTACGACTATTGGTGTAATATACACTTAAAGACCCTCCTTTCTCTTTACCCTTCCTGCTCATTTCTGTTTTTCCACTATACCTATTACTGTCCTTGTCACCTAGTGCCACTGGCTTTCCAATATCCACCTTATTCTGCCTATTACTAGTTCCCCTAGAATTTATAATATTACTACACTGGGACTTCACTGTTTTCCCCCCATAACCCATACCACTAACTCTTTCTAGTTTAAAGCCCTAACAGCTCCCTCCACTGCAGTTGCCAGTGCCCCCAACCCAGACTTGGATAAGTGAACCCCATCCCTGGCATACATGTCATTTCTGCCATAGAAGAGGTCGTAGTTGTCAATGAATGTTACTGCATTTTCCTTACAGTATTTGTCCAGCCAGCAATTGACACCAATTGCCCTGGACAACCATTCTTTTCCCAACTCCTCTCCTTGGCAAATACCACATATGACAGGGTTCCCACCCTTCTTCCTAATTCTGTCTATTGCTGACCTATAGCTGCTAATCAGCTCCTCACTCCTACGTCTGCCAACATCGTTGCCTCCAGCACTGAGACAGATAATAGGATTGCTCCCATTACCTCTCATGATGTCGTCCAGATGACTAACAATATCCTTCATCCCAGCCCCAGGATAACACACCCTCTGCCTCCTATTCCTATCCTTAAGACAAAATTCCCTATCCATAAACTTAATCTGACTATCCCCAACTAAAACAATGTTCTTACCTCGACTGGCGGTGTGCATGACGTTCTCGACGGTCTTTGTAGAGATGGTCTTCGTTGGGATGTCTTCACATTCGTCTGATAACAAGGAGAAAGAGTTGCTGGTTTTCACAGCAGTCTCCTGGACCTTCTTCAACTTCAGCTTCGTTCCTTCAGATTCGACTAGCATCCATTCGTTGGTCTGATCATCGGCGACATTGTTCCGGGGATAATCCTTGCATATACTCTTCAAACGTTGAATCTCTCTTCTAGCTTCCGTTAATTCCGCCTTCATTTGGAGATATAGCTGCTCGCAGTCGAGGGAAACCATCATCCAATCTCAGGTAGCTAATAACGGAAGCACAGTAGAATTTATACACCAATGGTTTTAAATTGGAAAAAATATGATTCAGGAAGAATATAGGAAAGCACCGGTTTAGTAATAGAGTTGTGGATAAGTGGAACAAACTCCTGAGTACCGTCATAGAAGCTAAAACGTTGTGTAGTTTTAAAAATAGGTTGTATAAATACTTGAGTGGGTGTGAATTGGACCTGACAAGCTTGTGCTACTAGGTCAGATGCCGTGCTCCTTCCTTAAGTGAATGTGATTGACCTGCCTAGGTCTGACTAGCTATCACTGGACTCAATGATCTGTGACTGAGTAATGTAATTTAAGGGTCTTCAATCTTTCTTCATACGGAAGATTTCTAATGCTATGAATTAACTTTGTCATTCGTCGCTGAATGTTTTCTAACGAATTTATATCCATTCTGTAAAATGGAGACCAGAACTGAGCTGCGTAATCTAGGTGAGGCCTTACTAATGATGTATAAAGCTGTAATATAACCGCTGGACTTCTGTTGCTTACACTTCTTGATATAAATCCCAGTAATCTATTTGCTTTATTTCTTACGCTTAGGCATTGCTGACTTGGTTTAAGGCTGCTGCTTACCATAACCCCCAAATCCTTTTCGCATTCTGTACGGCTGAGTTCAACATTATTAAGCTGGTAGGTGCTAGGGTTATGAACATTCCCGAGCTTTAGAATTTTGCATTTATCTACATTGAACTGCATCTGCCATTTTTCTGACCAGGAATTGAGTTTGTCTAAATCCTCCTGAAGTTCCGTGACATCTACGTCTGAATCGATTATCCTACCTATCTTCGTATCATCAGCGAATTTGCTCATATCACTAGTAATTCCCTCGTCAAGGTCATTTATATATATTATAAACATCAACGGGCCCAAAACCGATCCCTGTGGAACGCCACTTGTTACAGATCCCCACTCAGATTTAACCCCATTAATGCACACCCTCTGCTTCCTATTGGTGAGCTATGACTCGATCCATGAAAACACTTTTCTTCCAATGCCATGAGCAGCCACTTTCTTTAACAGTCTCTGATGTGGTACTCTATCAAAAGCCTTACTAAAATCCAAATAAACAATATCGAATTCTTTATCATGATCAACTGCCTCAAAAGCCTTACTGAAAAAAGTTAATAAATTAGTTAGGCAGGAACGGCCCCTGGTGAATCCATGTTGAGTATCATTAATCAAATTATGCCTATCGAGATGGCTTCTTATGTTATCAGCTATAATCAACTCTAGTAATTTGCCTACAATTGATGTTAGACTTATTGGGTGGTAATTTGATGGTAACGACTTGTCCCCTGCTTTAAAAATAGGAATTACATTAGCCATCTTCCACGTATCAGACACTACACCTGTTTGAAGAGATAGGTTAAAAATGTTAGTTAAGGGTTCACAGAGTTCCATTTTGCATTCCTTAAGAACCCTTTGAAAAAAGCTGATCAGGACCTCGCGATTTATTTTGCTTCAAACGGTCTATCTGTTTGATAATCATTTCGCTAGTGACTGTGATACTACATAATTTATCTTCTTCAGGCCCACTAAAATACCTAATTCTTGGGATATTATTAGTGTCTTCCTGAGTGAAAACCGAGAGAAAATAATTATTAAAAATAGAGCACATTTCATTATCTTTGTCAGTAAGATACCCATAATTATTTTTAAGGGGACCCATCTTATCTCTAACTTTTGTTCTAAAAATCTGGAAAAAACTTTTTGGGTTAGTTTTCGAATCCCTTGCAACTTTAATTTCGTAGTCCCGTTTAGCTTTTCTTATCCCTTTTTTAACGTCCCTCTTAATGTTAATATACTGATTCATAAGATGACCCTCACCTCTTTTGATACGCCTATAAATTCCTTTTTTCTGCCCTAAAAGATATTTGAGCCTATTATTCATCCATTTTGGGTCATTTCTATTCGATCTAATTTCTTTATATGGGATAAATAATCTTTGGGCAGCATGTATAGTGTTCAGAAAACTGTCATATTGATAGCTCTCTTCATTACCCCAGTCCACAGATGATAAGTGTTCTCTAAGTCCATTGTAATCTGCTAAGCGAAAATCTGGGACCGTTACTGAGTTATCCCTACTATGAAACTTCCAATCAATGCCAAAGGTAATTGATTTGTGGTCGCTTGCGCCGAGTTCCTCTGAAATTTCTAAATTATTAACAAGGGTTTCCTTGTTTGCCAGAACTAAGTCAAGCAGGTTATTTCCCCTTGTAGGTTCTGTCACAAACTGCTTCAAAAAACAATCTTGAACTACTTCTAAGAAGTCGTTAGATTCTAAATTCCCAGTCAAAAAATTCCAATCAATTTGACTAAAGTTGAAGTCTCCCAGAATAACTACGTTATCGTGCATTGTGGCCTTAATAATTTCCTCCCATAGTAGTCTCCCTTGGTCCCTATCTAAGTTTGGGGGACGGTATATCACACCTAAAATAAATTTTTCATGCTCCTCGGAATATTCTATCCAGACTCTGTATGTGTTATTTCAGACTTTATTCCCTTTTTTATGCAACAGTTCAAGCGATCTCGGACATACAGTGCCACTCCACCCCCCTTCCCGAAACTTCTGTCTACTTGGAACAATTTAAAACCCTGTTTGTCATTCGTCGCTGAATGTTTTCTAACGAATTTATATCCATTCTGTAAAATGGAGACCAGAACTGAGCTGCATAATCTAGGTGAGGCCTTACTAATGATGTATAAAGCTGTAATATAACCGCTGGACTTCTGTTGCTTACACTTCTTGATATAAATCCCAGTAATCTATTTGCTTTATTTCTTACGCTTAGGCATTGCTGAGTTGGTTTGAGGTTGCTGCTTACCATAACCCCCAAATCCTTTTCGCATTCTGTACGGCTGAGTTCAACATTATTAAGCTGGTAGGTGCTAGGGTTATGAACATTCCCGAGCTTTAGAACTTTGCATTTATCTACATTGAACTGCATCTGCCCTTTTTCTGACCAGGAATTGAGTTTGTCTAAATCCTCCTGAAGTTCCCTGACATCTACGTCTGAATCGATTATCCTACCTATCTTCACTAGTAATTCCCTCGTCAAGGTCATTTATATATATTATAAACAACAACGGGCCCAAAACCGATCCCTGTGGAACGCCACTTGTTACAGATCCCCACTCAGATTTAACCCCATTTATGCACACTGTTACGGGACCCACCCTTACCCATCATTATATACTTGAGCATACGGCAGTAGAAAATGTCTTTATCATTATTATGAAAATAAGCGTTATATTGGCAAGTGGTATGTCTCCTGTACATCTAGGTAGGGTTTTATGTGACGTATAGTTAACTATCCATCCGCTCGTTAACAGGTCAGGAATTCCCGCCTTACCACGTCATCATACCCAATGAGGGGGCCACCTGCTACACAGCTGTCAGTATCTATTCAGCGAGTCAGACAGAGAGACCGAGAGAGTATTCTGTAATCGAGACAGCAAGCAGTGATCTGTCGGTCATCAGTCAGATGTCATTCAGTCATCATCGAGTCAACAGTCAGTGATCAGTCAATGATCCGTCAGTGAACATTCAGTCCTCAGTGAGACTTTCATGGTGAGAACTGTCCTCTCACTTTTCCTGAGAAGCACCTTGCATTTATTCTTCTGACCTTTGTGAGGTTCCTGTGTGAGCCTCCAGCACCTTGAGTGGTGTTTGTCTCTGTTGCCGCTCAAAGCAAGTGAGTGCGCTGTAGTGAGACGCTGAGGTTCGTCTCTGTTGCGGCTCAAAGCAAGTGAGTGCGTTGTAGTAAGTGAGACGCTGAGGTTCGTCTCTGTTGCCGCTCAAAGCAAGTGAGTGCGCTGTAGTGATTGAGACGCTGAGGTTCGTCTCTGTTGCCGCTCAAAGCAAGTGAGTGCGTTGTAGTAAGTGAGACGCTGAGGTTCGTGTCTGTTGCCGCTCAAAGCAAGTGAGTGCGTTGTTGTAAGTGAGACGCTGAGGTTCGTCTCTGTTGCCGCTCAAAGCAAGTGAGTGCGCTGTAGTAAGTGAGACTTTGGAATATGTCTCTAATGGCGCTCATAGCAAGAGTGAGTGTTGTGCAGTTGTGGAGACTTTGGAATATGTCTCTAATGGCGCTCATAGCAAGAGTGAGTGTTGTGCGGTTGTGGAGACTTTGGAATATGTCTCTAGTGGTGCTCGTAGTAAGAGCGTGTGTTTGCTGTATTGCAGACACAAGAGTTTTTCTTTAGATTTAGTAGAAACGAGTTGGAGCGACATAGTCTTAAAAGACGACTGTGTGTATGTCCTTGGAAACATTCATTGGAAAACTTCTTTTAGACCGTAAACATTTCTATTCCATTTATTGCTCTGAAAGTGGTTACTAATTATGAGTTGTGAATAGTCTACGTTCTAGATACATTACGGTGATAATAGATTAATAAATAAGTGTTATGCTTTTCGACTCAGTGTGAAGAGTCAAGTAATATGTTAAGTGAATAGAACGTCTTGCAATTTTAGAGCCATTTAGTGTAATAGATGAGAAAGAATATTGAATGTTGCACCCTTCATTAATAAGTGAACTTAAGATAAACGTGTCTGTAAATATTGTTTCATGATGACATCATTTTAAATATTTTATATAAAGCTTTCTACGGATTATTAAGTTAATAAAAACCAGAAAGAATTGTGATTATTTCGTTCCTATTGATCCCTTTTCATTTCTTTTGTAACTTGATGTTAAAGTCTTGTTACATTGTTACTGGCCTGGGCGGAACAGGCCCTAGAAAGGCCCAGGTTCGTAACACACACCCTCTGCTTCCAATTGGTGAGCCATGACTCGATCCATGAAAACACTTTTTCCCCAAAATGAAAACACTTTTCCCCCAAGAAAAGTGCTGGTGGACCTGACTTAACTCAGTGAAGACGTGTCTTGTGTGCTCTCTGTGAATCTGAAGATGTTCTCCCTTGAGCTACTCTACCAGCACCTAAAGAAGAACTGAGGGTAGCTAAGCTTGAGATACAGCAACTGACTGAGGAAAACAAGAGGATTCACAGTAATCCTCCTGTTGTGAATCCTCAAGTCAAGAAAGGAACCTGGACAGTGGCTGGAATGCATGGGACAAAGTTAAGGATCAAGAAAACGGGTGGAGACGTAGAAACAATGAAGACCCAGGAGAATGTTGTGGAAACATCGACACCATTCTCCGTCCTATCTGATGAATGTGAGTCGACTACTAGGATCATCACGAACGACACAAAGGAAGGTAAGAACATTGTTCTTGTTGGGGATAGTCAGATTAGGTTAATGGATAGGGCCTTCTGCTTGAAAGATAGAAGTAGGAGACAGAGGGTTTGCTTTCCTGGGGCTGGGATATAGGATATTGTTAGCCGTCTGGACGACATCATGAGAAGCAATGGGAGCAATCCTATTATCTGTCTCAGTGCTGGAGGCAACGATGTTGGCAGACGTAGGAGTGAGGAGCTGACTAGCAGGTATAGGTCAGCAATAGACAAAATTAGGAAGAAGGGTGGGAACCCTGTCATATGTGGAATTTTGCCAAGGAGAGGAGTTGGAAATGAATGGTTGTCCAGGGCAATTGGTGTCAATTGCTGGCTGGACAAATATTGTAAGGAAAATGCAGTAACATTCATTGAGAATTGGGACCACTTCTATGGCAGAAATGACATGTATGCCAGGGATGGGGTTCACTTATCTAGGTCTGGGGTGGGGGCACTGGCAACTGCAGTGGAGGGAGCTGTTAGGGCTTTAAACTAGAAAAAGTTAGTGGTATGGGTTATGGGGGAAAAACAGTGAAGTCTCAGTGTAGTAATATTATGAATTCTAGGAGAACTAGTAATAGGCAGAATAAGGTGGATATTGGAAAGTCAGTGGCACTAGGTGACAAGGACTATAATAGGTATAGTGGAAAAACAGAAATGAGCAGGAAGGGTAAAGAGAAAGGGGGGTCTTTATATGTATTTTACACTAATAGTCGTAGTGCAAGAAATAAGATGGACGAGTTGAGATTAGTTGCTAGTGTGGGTAATATTGATGTTTTTGCAATAATTGAGACATGGTTTAATATGAAAAATCGGGACATGCCTGCTGAATGTCACATCCAGGGTTTTAAATTGTTCCAAGTAGACAGAAGTATCGGGAAGAGGCACCGGTGGCACTCTGTGCATGATCATTAAATTGTTGCATAAAAACAGGCATAAAGTCTGTAATATTACATACAGAGTCTGTCTGGATAGAATTTTCAGAGGGGTGCGAAAAATTTATTTTAGGTGTGATATATATCGTCCTCCAAACTTAGATAGGGAACAAGGGAGACTACTCTGGGAGGAAATTGTTAAGGCCACAAGGCACGATAACGTAGTAATTCTAGAGGACTTTAACTTTAGTCAGATTGATTGGAATTTCTTGACAGGTAATTTAGAATCTAACAAGTTTTTAGAGGTAGTTCAGGATTGTTTTTTGAAGCAGTTTGTGACAGAACCTACAAGGGGAAATAACCTACTTGACTTGGTTCTGGCAAACAAAGAATACCTTGTTAATAATTTAGAAATTACAGAGGAACTCGGCAAAAGCGACCACAAGTCAATTCATTACCTTTAGCATTGAATGGATGTATGATAGTAGGGATAATTCAGTAACAGTCCCAGACTTTCGCTTAGCAGATTATAATGGGCTTAGAGAACACTTATCAACTATGGACTGGGGTAACGAAAAGAGCTATCAATATGGCAGTTTTCTTAACACTATACAGGCTGCCCAAAGAACATTAATCCCATATAAAGAAATTAGATCAAGTAGAAATGACCCAAAATGGATGAATAATAGGCTCAAATATCTTTTAGGGCATAAGAAAGGAATTTATAGGGGAATAGATACATTATTATATACACTTGGAAAATCCTAGAGGGATTAGTACCAAACTTGCACACGAGAGTCACTCCCTACGAAAGCAAAAGACTCGGCAGACGATGCAACATCCCCCCAATGAAAAGCAGGGGTGCCACTAGCACGTTGAGAGACAACACAATAAGTGTCAGGGGCCCAAGACTGTTCAGCTGCCTCCCACCGTACATAAGGGGGATTACCACTAGACCCCTGGCTGTCTTCAAACAGGCACTGGACAGGCACCTAAAGTCAGTCCCTGACCTGCCGGGCTGTGGTTCGTACGTCGGACTGTGTACGGCCAGCAGTAACAGCCTGGTTGATCAAGCTCTGATTCACCATGAGGCCTCGTCACAGACCGGGCCGCAGGGGCGTTGACCCCCGGAACTCTCTCCAGGTATACTCCAGAGTATATCAAGAAGTGCAATGTTTGCATGCATCATAAAGGCATTGTCGGTGGACTAAATCCTAATCAGGTACATCCCACTACCAGCGAACCTTGTGAAATAGTATTACTAGTTTTGATGACTTATTTCCAATGTTCCTCCAGGGCAATAATCATCTATGTGTGGTGGTAGACCTTTTCACGTGACTCTGTGAGTTAGTATCAATCGCAGATAAAACTGATAAGACATTAGCCAAAGAGATTAAACACATAATCTGTAGACATTCTCCTAAGTCTCACGTAACAGATAATGGAGGTGAATTCGGTAATGAGATTCTTGAAACGTTGTACTTTATACAAGATCAATAAGTCAGTTACTGTTCCTTACCATCTTACAAGCAATGGTTTACCTAAATGGACAAATAAGGAAGTGTTCAATGCCTTGTGAACAACGATTAATGTTCAGTGTGCCATCAATTCTGCATACAAAGTCTCGATAAAAGACACTGCACATTATGCCTTATATGGTGTAGATAAACGACTACTATATGAGTTACGGTACTTCACTCCTAAACCTACTTATAATGAAGATGACTTTGCAATCACTCGTACCCATTTAGAATCCGAGAAACACTTCAAAAGTCAAAAGCAGAATTTACTAATTTACAATCGCTCGAAAAGTCACCCAAAATTAAAGTCGGCTCGGAAGTCATGCTAACCAATTTCATTAAGACTCCTGCAAAAGCTTATTGGTTCCTATCGAGTTCTTGAGCATATAAGTGGTAAAATGTATAAGGTTAGATAAATCGGTAGTTCATTATAAAGAGTCACATTTAGATTACATGAAGTTAGACAGTGACGATGTTAATGAGATTCTTGGCATCCAGACGAGTGAGTCAAACTCTGACAACACTTCTGACCCAGTAACTTCTACCTCTAACAGCCTGACTGATGCACATCCTGACTGCCGGTATTTCTTACGCAAAGAACAAGTGATGAGTACATCTCAACTTTCTGAAATTAACACTAATGAAAATTCCTCTGTGTCAGCTGTTGCTACAGAATTTGACCCCCTTAGACCTAATGACCACTATGCATATGTAAATCTTATCCTAGCAGAGTTGGGGTTAAATGAAAAGGCTTTGTATAGATGATTAGTTATGTCAGGTAATTTTTAAACTATATGTCATATTTTTTTACTGTGCGATCATGGTGCAATAGCGCAAAAAATGCCTGATAAAGGAATAACAGGAAAAGTGGGTGGATGGATCTATAGCTTCCAGACAAATAGAACACGGAGAGTAATAGTAAATAAAGTCAGAGGCGGCTACAATGAAAAGCCCTGTTTCACAAGGTACAGTGTTCACTTCCATCATTTTTCTCATCCCCATATCTGACATATACAGAGACGTAAGCCACAGCACCGTGTCCTCCCTTGCTGATAATACCAGAATTTGCTTGACAGTGTCATCCTTTGCCTGCGTTGCATGGTTAATGTCCAAGTGGACATTAACCAAGTCTTTAAATGGGCCTTAGAAAATAATATGAAGTTCAATGATGACAAATTTCAATTACTCAACTATGGAAAACTCAAGGAAATAAAAACTGGATAGGAGTATAAAACAAATTCCATCTACACAATAGAGCAAAAAATAAATGTGAAAGTTTTGAGAATAATAATTTCAGAGAATCTTACTTTTAAAGATCAAAACAGTGTCTCTACAACAGTGCTAGGAAAATGATAGGATGAATAATGAAAACCTTCAAATGATAATTCCATTCAAATTGCTTGTTCTCTCTAAGCTGGAATACTGTTGTATACTTACAGATCCTTTCAAGGCAGGTGAAATTCCAGACCTGGAGAATATACAGAGAACTTTCACTGCATGTATTAGTACAATAGAGCACCTCAGTTACTAGGAATGGTTAGCCTCTTGACCTGTACTCCTTGGAACACTGGCGAGAAAGATACATCATAAAATGCATGTGGGAGCTTCTGAAATGAGCACTTTGGCAATCACTGTTGACACATATAACTCAAGACTCCTATGTCCTGTTCTCACAAGTATTGCTATGGATACACACAGGAAATTCCTGCCTCAATGCACAAGCTAGAACAGACTTGTATTGTGGAGCGTATCCTAACTAGAAATCCAATGATTCTCGCCAGGCTAACTAGACTTCTAATAACTTTAGTAATCCCAGGGGGTTCCCTAACTAATATTTATGTACACAGAAACATTACAAGCGTCTGGCCTAACATTCAAGGGATAGTTGCTCAGCAATCCTGACCATAATTACCTTGCAGTGGGTACATGGCCCGCCCCTAACCATAAGCTAACTATTCCCTTGTTTCCCCAGTAATTTGTATCGACCTACATAGGAAAAATATTGAGATGATTCACACAAACGGGTCTGGTGCAGAGACTTGTCCACGGTCCGTTAGAAGGCCTCTGTCTATCTTGCTGGCTGGCAGACAGAATATTATTTACTAACAATTCAAGCCTACCTAAATCATTCTTAAAGCCTAAATCTATCAAATAATATATTAGTCTTAAAGTCAACTCACATATCTAGGGGTATGTTATTGGGCTTTAGGAAAGAGATCCGACTCTCACCATCCCTGTGACCATGACCCTAAAATATTTACGTTCGAGCCCGGCACTGGGAATTTTGGGTATTAATAAATTTCCACATCCTACCGCCGGCAAAGGTAGACGCTAAATCTAGATCATGTTCACCTCCCACAAGCGTCGTCAGTGTGCCATGGACACGAGCACAGTCCTTCCATTCTCGTCGAGGAGACGCTAGTCTAACTTAGTTAGACTAGTCTTACTCTTAACCGTGTCTGAATGGGTCCGTACTGTCCCACCCAATGACCCATATGCCGCAGTAACTATCCTTCCTACTGACACAAGGTTTCCTGGGTTTAATGACAATCTATTTCCCTTTGGGGTGCTCCATTAAGGTGTTTTCCCAAGGCAGTAGAGTGTCTGTCACTCCCTAACTGGTTCGGCGTTCCTGGCTGCTCATCATGATTTCCATTACTCATTATTATCACGGCCCCTGCAATCATGGTTTCCACTTCCCTCTTTCTCTGACGTTGCGGGGAATTTGGGTGGATTCTTCCCACCGATAATGCATCCAACTGGAGACCTGTATAACCCAATACCTTCCTTAATAGTCCGTCTCATGGACAGGAAGTCATCCATCCGATCACCTCCCACCAGAATGCCAACATTTCTGACTGTGTCAGTGGTAATACCTTGATATGCCAGCTTTACACCAAGATCCTTCAATCTCTTAGCTGCTGCAGCAAGGCCTCTGGCGGTAATTGCCATAGGCAGCATCTTTACTACTGAAGCTGCAATACTTCTGCGATGTTCACCTAATTTAACAGTGACATCTACAACATCATAAGTCCTGAGTGGGGGGCCTGACTCATAGCCCCTTCCAATGTCATACTGACTTTGCCGGTGGCCTTCAACTTTAATTTAATCGCCAGTTTCTCTGTATCAAGGCCATCTGAAATCCAGCGTCAAAGAATGCTCAGGTTATTTCTGATCATTTCCCGTTCACGACTCCTGCAATGAGAGTAGGTAAAGAAGCAAAACTTCTGTAACTCCCACTCTGGTTAGAGACTTCGCCCCATTCATCACATTAGCTACCACAGACACGTTCCTACTACCCTGGGGTTTCCTTACATTATTGGGACAGTGCAGTATGATGCTTGCGTCTGTGGTAGTTGTAGTTTTTCCAAAGAGCTACATCTGGCATTCCTCTGCTTCGTGTTCCCTACAACACCTTAAGTAGAGCTGCAACTCGCTTATTCTCTGAGGCCTGCTGCTCAGTGTTGCATAATAAAAGCAACTCGTACTAGAGTGTGTTCACCTTTACAGAACACGCATACTTTATTTTGAGTGGTTTTGGGGTTCTGCATAGATTTCTAATTTTAATCAAAAGAAGCGCTAAACCACAGGGGTCATACGGCGCAGCTGGGCAGGGCAGAATGCAGGGAGAATGGGTTATAAGAGGGAGAGGGATGATTAGTAGGGTATGGAGTGCAGAAGGGTAGTGGATAGTGCAGGGAGAGAGGGTAGCAAGAGATTGAGGTAGAAGGGACTGAGGGTATAATCTTCAGAGTTTGTGTAGTAAGTCAGTTGCTGTCAAAAAGTCAATGAGAGAGTCAGGGTTAAAGTAGGGCCCATCAGTAAGAAGGGAAGGTAAAGAAAGGGCCGCAGAGCAAAGACGACGTTGGAGGTAAACTCTACGTGCTTGTAGATAGAGTGGGCAGTCCAACAGAATATGGCGAACAGATACTGGAACCTGACAATGCTCACAGAGAGGGGCAGGGAGCCTCTCCATGAGATACTCGTGAGTAAGACGAGTGTGGCCGATGCGAAGACAGGAGAGTGTAGTCTCCCAACCTCAACATTGGTGACAAGAAGGGCCAGAAACCTATACTCGGTTTAATAGAATGAAGTTTGTTATTTAGCAGGTCAGAACAGAGTTGATGCCAACGGGTGCGAAGGTGGGTAGTAATGACCGCAAAATAGACCGTTAATGGAACACCTCTACATGAAACTGGAAGGTCATGTACTGCTGACCGCGCACCAGTGTCTGCCTGTTCATTGCCCTGTATGTCAACATGACCAGGGACCCAACAAAAAACAATATCTTTGTGCTTGCTAGAGATACGGTGTATCTCTAGCAAGGGGTGAGGTGTATTAACTTTTCGGATAGCCTGTAAAGCACTAAGGGAGTCTGAAACGACCACAAATGGTGACACAGGCATAGATGCAATACGGATAAGTGCCACAAGAATGGCATACAATTCAGCCGTAAATATGCTAGCCGATAGTAATAGATGCCCTCGCACTATGCTGTCCTGGAACACTGCTGCGAATCCGACGTCGTCAGATGACTTTGAATCATCGGTGAACACTGCGATGGCATGGGAATGAGAACGGAAGTGGTCCAGAAAAAAAGAGCGACAAGCCGCCATAGGTAGTCGGGCTTTCGCGCAAGGTGGAGGAATAGAACAGACACGGACAGCAGGAACTTCCCAAGGGGGTTGGGAAAACGGAGATGCCTCATGAAAGGTGGTAGCTGAAGGGAAGACAAGAGTGAATGTAGACGAAGAGTAAAGGACGAAGTAAAAAGGGGCGACGAACAAATAAAGAGCGTCTACTAACATCTGTGACAATCCTGTACATGGAAGAATTGCGGAGGTCATGAGAGCGAACATAATAGCGAAGGCAATGTGCATCACGACGATCGGTCAAGGATGGAATGTTCGCTTCTACATAGAGGCTCTCAACTGGATGGGATTAAGTCTGGAAAGAGTAGCAGTGGAGGCCGCCGAATATATTTGGTCACCATAATCGAGTTTCTATAAAATTAGGGCTGAATGCAGGCGAAGGAGAGTTCTACAATCAGCCCCCCATGAAAGATGTGCTAGGGTTTTAAGGAGGTTCAGTCGGCTATGACAAGTTGCCTTCAGAGAGGTAACGTGAGGTTTCCAGGACAATCGACTGTCAAACAGGAGGCCGAGAAACCTGACTGTATCACGTTCTGTGATACGTGAGCCGCATAAGTACAATGGATGATCAGAGACCACTGAACGTCTAGTAAACGTAATTTTATAAGTTTTGCTACTAGAAAATTTAAACCCATGAGTGGTGGCCCAATCGGAAACCCGGTTGATGGCATGCTGGAGGGAAACTGAAATGAGGTGACAGTCAGCACCTGCACAAGCTATAGCAAAGTCATCCACATAAAACGATGACCAAATATTGGATGGGAGAACAGATGCCAGATTATTTATAGCAAGGAGAAATAGAGTTGTGCTCAGAACACAACCCTGGGGGACACCTTCAGCTTGGACAAACTCCTGGGAAAGCTCATTACTAACCCGGACACGGAAATGTCTTTCAGTTAAGAAGGCCTTAAGGAAAAATGGTAATTGCCTCGGAGGCCTAAGGAGTGGGCCTGGGCCAAGATATTATACTTCCAAGTTGTCATAAGCCTTCTCAAGGTCAAAAAAGATGGCGATAACCGAGTGGTTATTAGCAAAGGCATTACGAATATACGTATCCAAGCGCAGTAAGGGGTCAATGGCAGAACGGCCCTTACGAAAGCCATATTGACTAGTGGAGAGACTACTGTGCGTCTCTAAATATCACATCAAACGTCTTTTAACTGCACTGGTAAGAGCAATGGGACGGTAGTGGGAGGTATTACGTCCCGTAGTACCCGGTTTGCAAAAAACAGACTTCCACAGCTGGGGAAGAACTCCTTGTGACTATATAAAATTATAGAGTCGTAAGAGGACAGTACGAGCAGACTGATGTAAATGCTGTAGCATACGAATATGTATGCCGTCTGGCCCAGGGTTTTGTATAGAGGCCTTTGCTTTAGACACTTCTGGGCCATAATTCACCCCAGCATTTGTCTTTATGGCTTTGGATTTGTCTTCAGAGTGATTAGAGATATAATCTGGTTCATTATAAGGAGGTGACTCTACTCTCTCTCCTATTCTCAGAAGAGAAATGAGATCTCCCAACCCCTCAATCATTTGTTGTGTCATAAAGCGATTAGTCCGCTACTTCAGATGTAATTTATGTATCATAGTACCGGCTAATTTCCTTTGGATCGCTTGACTGACAAACCATTCAGAATTTCTCCAATCAAGCAAATCTCGAAGGTTGTTTGTCAAACTCATGACCTCAATACGGAACTTCTCTAAGCTCCGACGGTCATGATGGCAACACTCTAAATCCAACAGCCGATTCCATATGGCTATCTTTATTTCATCTGTATTACCAAACATGTCCTTCAATTGATCCTTGGCATGCTTGTAATTAGCATCGGTGGTTGGGTAGTGCCTGACCAGGTCTAGGGCTTTGCCCTTAAGCTGGGATTGTAAATACTTCAGTTTGACCGCATCCGACAAATAGGTTTTGTCGTCTCTCTGGGTCCTAAACTGATACCAAAAAACAATATATATATATACCATGTTTGCAAATGTTGGCAAATTTAGTTGCGGTAATCTTGGCAGCATACTGACTGGAGTCTGACTGCCTGTACCTCCAGCCGTATTAGTCTCCCTACAATTCATGCTAGCCTTGCCTTCATTTGATCGTTATATTCTCGTATCAGTGCCTTATCCAGTGTCTCCTAGGACTCATCATCCTCAATAGCTTGTCTCTCATATGACAGAACTGCTGTCTCACAGGCCTTCCATCTTCCATCTAGATAGTCTAGACAGCCTTGCACGTCATTGCAGTCTACATTGTGGCATTGGCTGGTTTTCATGCATTCATTATGTGCTCTGTTCCAATGCCCTTTATGTGCAGACACTGACCGCTTTAATTTCACAAGGGCTGAAACAGTTTCCTCTTGAGTTCCCTCCACCATTTTCGTGTTTTAGTTAGAGTGCAACACTAATTCGTACTCTGTACAACTTAATTAGCCCACCCCACAGCACGATACAAAGTTAGGTAAGACCAAATGCATCTCGACGCTCTTCAATGAGGGTAACAGACTTCTTTATTATATACTGACTCGACTCTGAATCAAAATGTACGCCGTCAGCCCTAACTGAAATGGTTTAGCATGAAAGTTTACAAACTGAATATGATCTAAATTCTAGGCCTTCTTCAACATGCCTGCAATTTATACTTCCAGCAGTTCGGTAACAATAATCGACAGTAATTTTGTGCTTACCTCCAGGTTGTGGAAACCTGTGTTCTATCAGGACTATTGCTATTCTTTTACCCCAAAGCTCATAAGAGTTGCCACTTGCAAAATACCTTTTACGATGTTAATGGGTACACACCCTACCACAATATCATTACCTCCCATAAACAATACTGGCAAGTGATGTAAATTGCTTAATGCACCTTTCCATTGCAAGTTGTCATTACAATTCAATACTCTAGCCCAAGGTGCTCTGAATATCTTTACGTTGCAACTCTGGGAATTACACTGGAAGTTGCCTGTGCCCCACAAGCACAGTTTCATACATACATCGTCGGTAAGTTATCTTAGCCTAGGATTTGTTGTCTATATGAGGAATTTCTATTTACCGCTGGCAAGTAATTACAGAGCATAACCTACGCACTGGTGTATGCCATAACCCAACACATTAATACGAGCCAACAACAACAGAAGTTTACACAGCACAAAACATAGTCTTTCCGCAAGATACAATATCCTCAATTAGCACCAATAAAAATTGCAGTCCTGCTTCTTATGAAGTCAGCAAATACATAAATTTTGTGAGTGCAAGTAACTTGGCCTAACTGAGCCTAACTTTCGTAATTCACTGTGATCAAATCTTCTAAATCGTAGCCTAACTTGTGTAACTGTTGGAAATAATTAGTGTGCAAATATTCTAGCCTAACTCCTGCCTACTTAAATCACTATAAATAATTAAATATGCAAGGAATTTAAGCCTTTTCTGGCCTAGTTGTAAATCCCTATAAATAACTGAATAATGTGCAATTATCAATAGCCTACCTGGTCTCTCTTATAGATGTCATATGCGCAGAAGAATGGTTCCTGTAAGAAATTAAAATGTGTTTAGTAATGCCAGCACACACTTTAGGGGTTCCTGTAATCCCGTGTTTCTCCCAGTAATCTTCCTTACCATAGTTATTTTTTTTTCTTTCAAAAGTATTTTTTTTTTATTTTATTTCAAACTGTATATACAATTCATATATAAGAGAAACGTTCCAAACACGTAACAATACATAAAGGAACATATATATTTAAACTCCACACCCCCACCAAAAATAAATAAACACATACATGGAACATGGAAATGAAACTTTTCATACCCCCCCCCTCCTACCTCAACACTACACTAGAGCTTCCCGAACATAGGATTGTAACTTAACACTACTCAACGTTCAGAAGCAAGCAAACAGCACATGTCAGTAATGATAACATGAGTAACCCAGAACATGTATTACCCACTTCCCTCTCTTCTGATGCAAAATACACCATAAAATAATGGTCCCTCCCCTCTCTTTTGACTCACCCCCTAACAAACAATAAAACATTCAATGTTATGTGTTCATGCATGAACATATTACTCCACCCAAAAGCAAAAGGAACGAAAAATTGTGATGTGATGTCATTACACCATCGGTGCTCTGGATACATCTCACTGAGCACATAAGCACCAGAAAAACGCTAAAGAACACAGTAAATGTCCAAAACCCCAAAAATTAGAATACATAAACAGGTACATTACATTGCCTTCCATTAATATAACATGATCTCTATATATACAAGGCGAGAAAGGCGCTATATACATAAAATCCCTACCTTTCCACCACTTCCGGACCTCTTTCATGACTTCACCAATTATCCTTCCCCTATTCCCTCCTTTTAATACAAATTCATGCTTCAAAAAAACGCTTCGAACACGCCTCTCCAAAGGAACTAACCCTAATCTTCCCCACGCAACCCTAGTTTCCACAACCTCCCTACTAAACCAGTGTCTACCTCTTGCCCAAATAAAATCCATGACACCTTTACCCAATCTCTTAATATCAACATCTAACATTGCAAAAACACTCGCTCTAAACCACAATTTACTATAAATTAACGTGTTGATCACTACCACTCTCTGTAAAAGCGTCACCTCTTGCTTACCCCAACCCCTCATTCTTTCTAAAGCACTATCTACTACCTCCCTTGAATTTACCTCCCTTGAATTTACCTCCCTTGCCCTAACGATGTCATCACTAAACACGATCCCACAAACTTTCAACTCTACCACACAAGTCTATCCATCCCGGCTCCCCAACGAACCCCCCACCCAACTGCCCACCTCGAGCAACATTGACTTACTTCTATTGACTTTCATCCCAGTTACCCTACCATAGAATCCAATTAACCCACTAAGCCAAACCAAACAGGCATTAGACGGAACCAACATATTCATATCATCAACGTAACCAATAATTTCCGCCAGTGACCGTTCACCTTCCCTCATCCAACCCACGCCTGCATCCACTATCCTATATAAAGGATCCTGAAAAATCGCAAACAAGATTTGTGATAAGGGACAACCTTGACGTATCCCCTTACGTATACTTACCTTTTCCCCAACTTTACCATTGATCTGAACTCTTATAACCGCACTTGCATAAAGCTGCCTCACCCAACCCACGACCTCCTCGCCGAAACCCATCCGTGTCATAATTTGAAATAAAACATTCCTATTTACCCTATCAAACGCCATTTCCCAATCCACACTTAACACTCCGCCCTCGTCACAATTCTCAATAAAATCCTTTAACCTCTTGTGCCCTTTCATCATGCATCGTCCCGGGACACCGTACTGCCCGCCATGGATCCATGTGCCCAAACCACTCTTTATCCTATTAGCCAGGATTTTCGCATAAATCTTGTAATCAGTCCCCATTAACGTAATTACTCGATAATCCTTAAAACATTTAGGGGTCTCCTTCTTCGGTACTAAAACAACCATGCCCGTACGTACTAACTCATGCAACACATGTCCTCCCTTCATGGCATTGAAAACCCTCACTAAAACATCTTTCAACACCTCCCCAAACGTTACATATAACTCACCAAGAAGCCCGTCCAAACCAGGTGACTTTCCCATGCGCAACCCCTGTACTGCATCCCATACCTCATCCTCCGTTATCGCACCACCAAGATCACACCTATCCTGTGCACTCACACGCGACACTATGCCTCCTAAAAATTCCTCCACCTCACCACACACTGCTTCCACCGCAAATTTTCTTCCAAACCACAAATCACCATAAATACTCATAGCCTCCATTTCCCTCAAAACCATACCTTCCCTAAAACTCCCCAAATCCTCCGTAACTTCGATCTTACCCATCGTCATTACATCTCTCCTCCTCCTAAAATTCTGCAATACCACCTCTGAGGCTCTATCTCCCCATAACACTTCTTCCATCCCACTTCTCACCCGTAACGCCTGAAATCGTTCGTTCTGAATCTCACGCAAAGCATCTCTAATTTCCTCACTGTTATCCACTCGTACTCCATCCCCACCCCCGTTACTCTGTAACAAACCCTCCAAATACCGTTGATAACCGAACCTAAAACGAGCGTCTTCCTTGCCTATATGCACAAAAAATTCCTTAATCGCTAATTTCCCTCGTTCATTCCACCACTCCACAACATCACTTACCTGTTTTCCCTCGTCCCAAATAGTACTCCACCAATCTGCAAAACCAACATCGCTCCCGATTCTATTCAACAGACTAACATTTAGCTTCCAGAAACTCCCATAAACCCTCACTGCTCCCTCCCAACGTAATTGAACCATAACCCCTTTATGATCTGAAAAACCCACGTCAACGCATTCAACATTCTCCACCCTAACGACCCGTGAAACATAAATTCTATCTAACCTAGCAACTGATTCACCTCTACGATAGGTATAATGCATCCACTCGTCACCACTACACACAGCATCAACTACATCAACTGCCTAAAACATCTCTCAATATTCCTAACACTTGCTTAGAACCCCTAGGTTCTACATCCCGAACCCGTATTATACAATTCCAATCACCACCTAAAACAGATACTTGAGGCAATCCTCGGAAGGCATAAATTAAAGTCGACCTTACAAAATCGTCCTTAACCGCCGGCATATACACGCGCACAAAACAAACTGGGACTACGCCCCACCAACCGTATACCCTGACTACCCTCCCTCCCCCGCTCACCTCCCAAGCATCTAGTTTAAAAGGACTGCCCACTCTAATACCCACACCCGCGCTGCCTTTTAAACTATCCGTATGACCCACAAAAACCTGATACCCCTGCAAAACCAAACTTTCCCCACTCCTAAAATTATGTTCCTGGAATAAGACAACGTCTATTCTAAGTCTACGTAAAGTAATCTCGACCCACTTTCGTTTCACCTTCTGTTTGAGGCCATTCATATTCATATTTAAACACCTGAATTTAATGGTAAAGGTTTTCCTCTCCGTTGCAGTGGTTTACTATCACTCTTTTCATTCCTCACAATCAAAGGCCCTCCTTTCTTCTCACCATGCCCTACCGGCGACACGCCCACTCCATGGCAACTCCTCGCCCCGCCCTCAATTTTTCCTTTCACCACCTCTGTCCACGCTAACTTACCTGGGCGTTGACCAGTAGTGAGAACATCGTTCTCCGCCTCCTCACCAGACCTCTTACGAGATTCACCCTTATCACTATCAACCTTTTCCCCTTCACACTGACGATGTACCTCTACCTCTGCTTGCACTACAGAAAGTGCAGTTTCAACCACTTCCTCTTGCACTGTCATCGACCCA
This sequence comes from Cherax destructor, assembly GCA_009830355.1. Lineage (NCBI taxonomy): Eukaryota > Metazoa > Arthropoda > Malacostraca > Decapoda > Parastacidae > Cherax > Cherax destructor. The sequence goes on from WNWK01016188.1 coordinate 26,624, forward strand.
CTACTCTCGACCGCCATGATACGCTCGTCAATTGCATCCACCACTAAAACATCACTTACAATAATCTCACCTAAATCTCTCAATATGTCCTCATCAATATTAACACTCTTTCCACTCTCATGTGAACTCTCATTATCTTACCCGGCACCTACACTCTCACCACCAGGAAGTTGCATTCGATCCTCCTCCTCTGCAGATGCAACTTCATCACTCCATTGCAACTTCTCTTGTACAACATTCTGATCACCTCGCACCTCACGTACCACGCCCTTCGACTGCCGTTCCACTTCCACTTGTTTATGTCCTTCCATTTCTCTATGTCGGCCATCATCTCGACGTCTCTCACATGTAGCAGCATAATGACCCAATTGGCCACATAACCGGCAAGTTTTCACCTGCCCATAGTAGTGCACATAAACCTGGGTCCAAAAGAAATCCATGAAAACATATGATGGTATTGGTTTACGGATACTCATTTTGACAGAATATGACCCTTCCAGGAGCCCAGCATAAGGCCCCTGCGCCCACCGTCCGATATTCACAGCAAGAACAACCCCAAACTGCTGAAATGCCAACCGGATGTCCTCAGGGCACACCTCGAATGGGACATTGTTAACCTTAACCCATTTGTAGACAGTAGACACATCATGCAGACATACTTCCACTCCTGTGTTGACGACCATCTTCTTCTCCTGGTAGCGATCTACAATCTTCTGATAGATATCAGTGCTTGCGAATTTTACAAAAATCCGTCGCGTCCCATTCATCGACACTCCGTACAAATCGGCGTGCGAAAGGCCGTAGGTGTCACGTAATATGGCTGGCAATAACACATCCGCAGTATCCAGCAGTATAACTCCCTGGACCAGGTCCACACAAACTGTGTTAACACGTTGCCTGTAGTTGTCAGCCATCCCGTCCACAATAACAAAGTTGCCCAAAGCGACCACTAGGGGGAACGACACGTCTGCACTCCACCAAGGTCGAGTGCCCCCATAGTTATTAATTTTCATCCTATATAACCAAACTAACTACAGCCCTTAAAAGATCAAAACTTTTTGTGTTCTCTACACTTTCATATAAGTTAAGTAAGCTAGTGGGCTTATACCTCATTTATGACGGTAAACCTCTTTCTTTTTAATGCCATTCTCACCTTATAAAATTACATTCTCGCTCACACTTCTCTCAGGAGCCCTCCTTTCTATTTCTTCCCCATCATGGTTCTCTGCTTGTACTGAGCTTGAATTAAATCTGATATTCTTTATCCCCCTGATCTTACCAAAAAAAATCAATTATCATCTGAAGCATCTCTAAAATACTTTTTTATTCAAACCCTGTCTATCTTGCTGACTGTCAGACAGAATATTTTGTAAACAGTATGAAATACTGAGCTGAGAGCTCCGAATGAGTTATCATCACAGGAGCTGATCCCAGAATTAGCCTTGTGCAAGTTCCCAGCTCACCTACCTTGCTCAGAGATGCCAGCTTTCACATTATGCTTAATTTCACCCAATATACCGTAACATTAATGTCTAAAAATAAAAATAAAAAGGCACAATACCGTGACTGGAACAATACACAAATAACCCGTACATAGAAGAGAGCAGCTTACCACGACGTTTCGGTCCGACTTGGACCATTTACAAAGTCACACTAACAAAAAGGAGAGAAGGAGGGAGCATATATAGGCCAGCAGACAGGGACGGGAACAAGATAGGAAGTGGTGGAGGTAGTAGTAGTGGTAGTAGTAGAAGTAGTAGTGGTAGTAGTAGTAGTAGTAGTAGTAGTGGAGTCAGTTATATATTAAGAAAGAGGAGCTCTGCACGGGAGCTAGGGGCCCACATAGGGTAGGAGCAAGATCACAGAGGGGGGGGGGAGATATATATAATGAAGGACAAATACAAGGCAGAAGAAAGAAAACCCAAAGGAGAAAGAAGAAAGAGGAAAGAGGAAAAGGGAAGAGGGAGAAGGGGAAAAAAGAATCAGGGTAAGTCATGGGTGTTCTGAAGTTTGGAGTATTAAACAATGTAATGGGAGAGGAAAGCATCTACAGAGACAAAGCCACTACTAAATTTCATACAAGGAAAGTTGTGTATAAGGGAGGATTCAACCAGACGGCGACTGGTTGAATCCTCCCTTATACACAACTTTCCTTGTATGAATCTTAGTCGTGGCTTTGTCTCTGTAGATGCCTTCCTTTCCCATTACATTGTTAAATGTTCCAAACTTCAGAACACCCGTGACTTAACCTGATTTTTTCCCCTTCTCCCTCTTCCTCTTTCCTCTTTCTTCTTTCTCCTTTGGGTTTTCTTTCTTCTGCCTTGTATTTGTCCTTTATTATATATATTCCCCCTCCCCTCTGTGTTCTTCCTCCTACCCTCTGTGGGCCCCTAGCTCCCGTGCAGTGATCCTCTTTCTTAGTATATGACTGACTCCACTACTACTACCTCCACCACTTCCTCTCTTGTTCCCATCCCTGTCTGCTGGTTTATATATACTCCCTCCTCTCCTTTTTGTTAGTGTGATTTTGTAAATGGTCTAAGTCGGACTGAAACGTCGTCGTAAGCTCCTCTCTTCTATGTGCAGGTTATTTGTGTATTAGTGTATAAGGCTGCATTATTTATTCTAAACCTTAGTCTATCAAATAATATAGAGGTCAGGCCTATGGCCTGGTGGCAATAGCTCTCATTTCACACGGTGAGGGGTCTGGGTTCTATTCCCAGCGAAGGTAAAAACATCGGGCGTGTTTCCTTACACTGGTTGTCCATGTTCACACATAAGTAAAGTGGGTACTTGGGTATTAGTCGACTGGTGCGGGTCGCATCCTGGGACAAAATTGACCTAATTTGCTAGAAATGCTCTGCATAACAAGCGGCTTTCTATATAGTAGTATGTCATTGATGTCAGCTAGGCCTGTATACCTTGTACATGTACCTGTAGAAATAAAGATATTATATATTATTCTATTTCTAGAGGTATGTTAGTGGGCTCTGGGAGCGAGATGCGACTCTCGCCATCCATGTTACCACGACCCTAAAATATTTACATACGAACTAATCAGTAGGAATTTTGGGAACTAATAAATTTCTACAATACACTTGGAAAATCCTGGAGAGATTAGTCCCAGAGCTGCACCAAGACATCAATCCTACAAAAGGAAAAGATTCAGCAGGCGATGCAACATCCCTCATTGAAAAGCAGGGATGCCATGAGTGTCAGAGGCCCAAGACTGTTCAACTGTCTCCCAGTATACATACCTTGTACATGTACCTGTAGAAATAAAGATATTATATATTATTCTATTTCTAGAGGTATGTTAGTGGGCTCTGGGAGCGAGATGCGACTCTCGCCATCCATGTTACCACGACCCTAAAATATTTACATACGAACTAATCAGTAGAATTTTGGGAACTAATAAATTTCTACAATACACTTGGAAAATCCTGGAGAGATTAGTCCCAGAGCTGCACCAAGACATCAATCCTACAAAAGGAAAAGATTCAGCAGGCGATGCAACATCCCTCATTGAAAAGCAGGGATGCCATGAGTGTCAGAGGCCCAAGACTGTTCAACTGTCTCCCAGTATACATACCTTGTACATGTACCTGTAGAAATAAAGATATTATATATTATTCTATTTCTAGAGGTATGTTAGTGGGCTCTGGGAGCGAGATGCGACTCTCGCCATCCATGTTACCACGACCTATTCCTTGGGCACGACCTACTTCCACATTGAACAAATGTGACACCTCCTACAACTGCTGCACCTCTCCTGTCTACAGTATATAAGGTCCCTCTGCTCATATGCTGTTATTCTATTCAAGATTGATGGACTGACAACATCGTCTCAAGATTGAGGGCCTGACAACCTCACACTCCTCCTGTTCTTCACGTTTCTCCTTTGTATGGACTGATGAAGCCACTGTGTGGCGAAACGTTTCTCAATAAAGATACCCAAGTGTTGCATATGTGTCTAATTTACCAACTCGTCGGTTCTCTGAACCATTCATTCACATCCTGTCTGACACTGCAACATCTTGGTATCTTAATACAGGGATTTCTTCGCTTGCCTATTCCTTGGGCACGACCTACTTCCACATTGAACAAATGTGACACCTCCTACAACTGCTGCACCTCTCCTGTCTACAGTATATAAGGTCCTCTGCTCATATGCTGTTATTCTATTCAAGATTGATGGACTGACAACATCGTCTCAAGATTGAGGGCCTGACAACCTCACACTCCTCCTGTTCTTCACGTTTCTCCTTTGTATGGACTGATGAAGCCACTGTGTGGCGAAACGTTTCCTCAATAAAGATACCCAAGTGTTGCATATGTGTCTAATTTACCAACTCGTCGGTTCTCTGAACCATTCATTCACATCCTGTCTGACACTGCAACATCTTGGTATCTTAATACAGGGATTTCTTCGCTTGCCTATTCCTTGGGCACGACCTACTTCCACATTGAACAAATGTGACACCTCCTACAACTGCTGCACCTCTCCTGTCTACAGTATATAAGGTCCCTCTGCTCATATGCTGTTATTCTATTCAAGATTGATGGACTGACAACATCGTCTCAAGATTGAGGGCCTGACAACCTCACACTCCTCCTGTTCTTCACGTTTCTCCTTTGTATGGACTGATGAAGCCACTGTGTGGCGAAACGTTTCCTCAATAAAGATACCCAAGTGTTGCATATGTGTCTAATTTACCAACTCGTCGGTTCTCTGAACCATTCATTCACATACATAAGGGGGATTACCAACATAGAGCTGGATAGGCACTTAAAGTCAGGACCTGACAGGTGTGTTGTAGTCTATACGTTGGTTTATGTGCGGCTGGCATTGACAGCCTGATTGATCGGGTCCTGATCCACTGCAAAGCCTGGTTATAAACGGGGCCGCGAAGAAACTGAACCCCAGAACACCCTCCAAGTATATTCCGGGTATGTTCATTTTTAATGTGAATCAAATATTTTTTGTACATGTAGTCTGGGGATTCTGAGAATCAGCAGTAGTAACTTGAGTGCACCAAGCTTGCCTTTTCTGTTAAATACTTTCCTCTTCGTACATAATTTTCCTCAGGATCAGTAGATCACATGAACAGTGATCAGTCAACCACCTTTCCTTCAGTGATCCACCATAAATGATTATGCATTATGTTCTTGTTGTATAACGTTCCATAGTACTGTAATGAATTATTGTTTGTTTTCCATAACGTCTGCCGTTACGTCCTATTGTATTAGTAATTTGTCCGGGTGTGTTCCTAGCTGTCAACAGTGTGAACGCTAGCTTGTACCACCACTATTGTTCACCCAGCTAATCATTATACAGTACGATCCAGTGACCATTGTTTAAACAGTGTACGAGATACTAGGCACATCCGCCACTTAGTCTCCTTACTGCAGCCGGGCAGGCAGGACGTGTGGCTGGGCAAGCAGGACGTGTGGCTGGGCAGGCAGGACGTGTGGCTGGGCAGCCAGGACGTGTGGCTGGGCAGGCAGGACGTGTGGCTGGGCAAGCAAGACGTGTGGTGGCTGGCCAGGCAGGACGTGTGACTGGGCAGGCAGGCAGGTCGTGAGGCTGGGCAGGCAGGACGTGTAACTGGACAGGCAGGACGTGTGGCTGGGCAGGCAAGACGTGTGACTGGGCAGGCAGGACGTGTGGCTGGGCAAGCAAGACGTGTGACTGGGCAGGCAGGACGTGTGGCTGGGCAAGCAAGACGTGTGACTGGGCAGCCAGGACGTGTGACTGGGCAGGCAGGACGTGTGGCTGGGCAAGCAAGACGTGTGGCTGGGCAGGCAAGATGTGTGGCTGGGCAGGCAGGACGTGTGGCTGGGCAGGCAGGACGTGTGGCTGGGCAGGCAGGACGTGTGACTGGGCAGGCAGGACGTGTGGCTGGGCAGCCGGGACGTGTGGCTGGGCAAGCAGGACGTGTGGATTGGTAGGGAGCCACCCGTTCTTCAATGAACCATAATAGACCAAGTATATTATGTATCTTGCTACCAACTATCACTCAGTCGAACCCATGTCAACATCACAATTGCCAGCAGCAGCAGCAGCTGCATGTCCACCACCACCATAAGTTCCTGCACAACCACCACCGCCAGCACCTACACCACCACCACCACCACCACCAACAGTAGCACAACCACCACGAACACCTTGACCAGCATACCACCACCCAACCACCACCAGCACACCACCATTATCAGCACACTATTACTACCACTACTACCTCCAGTGCCGCTAGCACCACCACCATATACACCACCACCACTACTACCACCAACACAACCACCATCAAAAGTACCATCATCAACATTATCACCACTACCACCACAAACATCACCATCACCAGCACTCTACTATCACACCACCAGCACCAACACTGCAGGAATAACCACGACCACCACCGCCAGCACATAACCACCACCAGAACACCAATACCACTGGCACCACGACTAACAACAACATCACCAACGCCACCGCCAGCGCCACCATGAACACTACCACCAGCACGCCTCTACTACTACTACCCCCATTACCAGCACACCACCAACCTACCAGCACCACCACCACATCTTGTAGTTATTGAATACTGTGGCATGCAAAGAGCATGTTACATTTTTTTTCGGAGCATGTACACCCATCGTTAAATCAGTACATTGGTTCTTTAACTAATCACAGGTGGGCCTGCCAAAAGCTGAGGTGACGTGGTATCACTCACAGTCAGACCTTGCCAGACTCGCATAGCTGCTGGTTGCTCACTCTTCTCTCTCTCTCTCTCAGGCTTTGGTCTTTGCCTTAATTACCGTGGTACACTTATATTTCAAACTCTTGTACATAGTGTACATAAGTGTATATACATATATTCATAATTAGTGAAGGAAAATACAATTTAAAGACTACTACAGTGTTTCTTTTCGCTTCAAGTCCCATTACGACCTGATCAACAGGCCATTATTACATGAGTGCGTAATAAATACCATTGACATAAATTTAAAAGTTGCTGAGGTCAGCTTACCGTCAATGACAAGGTAATGTATACAATCTTCAACACTTATTTATTCTGTTTTTACACAGGAATATACTAGAGAAATTAATATATACGTATATCATTTACCAAACTGCGGCAGGCCAGGGTTCGACCCCACGATACATTGTCCTGCCTGAAGAGACAACACAACGAACATGTCACCTTATCCACTCAGCCACTAAGTTTACTGAGTATACAAGATAAAGTGTATGGCAGGGTTATTATTGAAAGCATCAGAGGTAAGACAGAGAGTAGGATTGCAGATGAGCTTGTAGGAGATTGCAGATGAGTGGGTAGGGGATGTGTAGATCAGGTGTTTACAGTGAAGCATATATGTGAACAGTATTTAGATAGAGGTAGAGAAGTTTTCATTGCATTTATGGATTTAGAAAAGGCATATGATAGAGTGGATAGGGGAGCAATGTGGCAAATGTTGCAAGTGTATGGAATAGGTAGTAAGTTACTGAAGGCTGTAAAGAGTTTTTATGAGGATAGTGAGGCTCAGGTTAGGGTGTGTAGGAGAGAGGGAGATTACTTCCCGGTAAAAGTAGGTCTTAGACAGGGATGTGTAATGTCACCATGGTTGTTTAATATATTTATAGATGGGGTTGTAAAAGAAGTAAATGCTAGGGTGTTGGGGAGAGGGGTGGGATTAAATTATGGGAATTAAATGCAAAATGGGAGTTGACACAGTTACTTTTTGCTGATGATACTGTGCTTATGGGAGATTCTATAGAAAAGTTGCAAAGGTTAGTGGACGAGTTTGGGAGAGTGTGTAAAGGTAGAAAGTTGAAAGTGAACATAGATAAGAGTAAGGTGATGAGGGTACCAAACGATTTAAATAAAGAAAAATTAGATATCACATTGGAGAGAGGGATTATGGAAGAATTAAATGTTTTCAGATATTTGGGAGTTGAAGTGTCAGCGGATGGGTTTATGAAGGATGAGGTTAACCATAGAATTGATGAAGGAAAAAAGGTGAGTGGTGCGTTGAGGTATCTGTGGAGACAAAAAACGTTATCCATGGAGGCAAAGAAGGGAATGTACGAAAGTATCATGGTACCAACACTCTTATATGGGTGTGGAGCATGGGTTGCAAATGCTGCAGCGAGGAGGCGGCTGGAGGCAGTGGAGATGTCCTGTCTAAGGGCAATGTGTGGTGTAAATATTATGCAGAAAATTCGGAATGTGGAAATTAGGAGAAGGTGTGGAGTTAGTAAAAGTATTTGAAGAGGGGTTGTTGAGGTGGTTTGGTCATTTAGAGAGAATGGATCAAAGTAGAATGACTTGGAGAGCGTATAAATCTGTAGGGGAAGGAAGGCGGGGTAGGGGTCGTCCTAGAAAAGATTGGAGGGAGGGGGTAAAGGAGGTTTTGTGAGCGAGGGGCTTGGACTTCCAGCAAGCATGTGTGAGCGTGTTAGATAGGAGTGAATGGAGACGAATGGTTTTTGGGACCTGACGATCTGTTGGATTGTGAGCAGGGTAACATTTTGTGAAGGGATTCAGGGAAACCAGTTAATTGATTTAGTTGGACTTGAGTCCTGGAAATGGGAAGTACAATGCCTGCACTTTAAAGGAGAGGTCTGAGATAGTGACAGCTGGGAGGGACTATTCTCAGCTGTCGTATCTGAGCGCCTCTGCAAAGACAGTGATTATGTATGAGTGTGGTGAAAGTGTTGAATGATGATGAAAGTATTTTCTTTTTGGGGATTTTCTCTCTTTTTGGGTCACCCTGCCTCTATGGGAGACGGCCGACTTGTTGAAGAAAAAAAATATATATATATCAATGGAACCAGAAAACACATGACTTTGAATCATTTACCAAACTGCGGCAGGCCAGGGTTCGACCACATGACACATTATCCCGCCTCAAGAATCATATATATATATATATATATATATATATATATATATATATATATATATATATATATATATATATATATATATATGCAAGACAACCACTTTGAAAAATAGAAGAATTCCAAGCGCTTTCGTGACTACTCACATTACCAAGGAACTATAAAGGAAACATGACAAGAAGGCTTATAAAGGGGCAGAATACACCTCACAGTCACATCACACTAACAAAGACAACACCTAATTTGGGAAGAATTTAATGATAAATTGGACTAATCTTAATTCTTGGGAAGAGTTTCAGGTCCTTTCTTATGTTCCTCTTCACAGAGTCGTGCGATGTTACGCTACTGTGAGGTGTGGTCTTTGTTAGTGTAATGTGACTGTGAGGTGTATTCTGCCCTTTATAAGCCTTCTTGTCATGTTTCCTTTATAGTTCCTTGATAATGTGAGTAGTCACGAAAGCGCTTGGAATTCTTCTATTTTTTTATAGTGGTTGTCTTGCATATTTTGATATCACCTGTTTACTGTGATCTTTTTGCATATATATTTTGATATCATTTATATATTATATATATATATATATATATATATATATATATATATATATATATATATATATATATATATATATATATATATACAGTTAGTTCAGGACGAAAATAAGTCATGCTTGATCAAAGTCACTATTGACAGCTCTCAAACAAGTAGATATATTAAAACCAAACAAATCGCCAGGTCCCAATGGACTGTTCTCAAGGATTATAAAGGAATGTAAGGAGGAATTTATTAATCCATTAACATCTCAAACTCAGGCAGGAACATTAGTTACATGGCACTCGTCACATGGTACTCGTCACTTGGCACTCGTCACCTGGCACTCGTCACCTGGCACTCGTCACCTGACATTCGTCACCTGGTACTCGTCACCTGGCACTCGTCACCTAGCAGGGCGCAATGATTTCAAACAGTCGAAATTTAACTACGCAACAATATTTTGTAACCATCCACTCATTATTCACACTCAGCTGTAAGAACAAAATGTGCAATATTAAAGATTATAAATGAAGACCATGGTCCAGGTAACTATTCGTGATTTGGGAATAGCCATGACATCCTTTTCCCTCCCCGAGATTTCGGTCTCACCACAAAGCAATTGGCGCCAAGAAATGGTTGGAGTATCTAAAATCATGCGTCAGTTGTGTATCGGACTAAAAATATTTGCCACATATGTCCCAATCATGCAACATATGTCCGGTACAGAACCTGTCATACGAGATGAACGTATTAAAAGTTAGACATACTGTATTGTAAATTACGAATGTTAAAAATAGTCATCCCCTAAATAATTTTGTACAGTAAATATACACAAAGAAGCCCTTGTCTCTAGGAGTATTATATGAGGTATTACATTGTCTCTCTCTTCCTGGTGGAAGAATGAAACATAAAACTTTGCTGGTCCTTCATATGAAAACCACACAAAAAGTTTACATAATATATGCCAGGCAAACATGAATTCACATAACATATGCATTAACATTTCCTCATCCAAGTGCTGAAGTACTGTGAAACATGTGGAAGGGAGTTCCTCTCCGGAATGGAATGGTACATACTTGTAGAAGACGTCTCATCTGTAGTATGTGGAGATCTTTTTAGGAGGAGTACATCTTACTACATTTTTCTTTCAATAGTAAAAGGGGTTAAATTAAGGACTGGAAAAAAATATATGCATCAATAGGTTAACCCAAAAAAAAACCATGAAAGCCAGAATAATGGATGACCTTTAAGTAAACTATGTTGGGCCACAAATATAGAAAGATCAAAGTTCCAGTAGTAGAGGAGACTCAATATGTTTTGATTTAGATTTAGTTTCCCTCTTCTAGCATCTCCATGATCGCAGCTGAAAAACAGTCGATTGTTAATATTAGTTTATGGTGTGTGGAACACAACTTGGACATAAATTAAATAATTTTCTCATGCATGGACTAAACAAATACTCCGTGTATTGACCGGGATGTGACATAGTGGCAAGATAAGCCTTGGGAAGTCTGCACCTCCTACAACAGAAGGCAGAATTATTCACTGGTCACTGAGTGTTGGCAGAGTAGACATGCGGTGTGTAGTATGCTTGCAACCGGGCATGCTTTTTATCATGCATAAAGGCAAGAATGAAGTTTTTCTACTGCTGCAGCTGGGATGCTATGATATGGAGTTTCTCGAGAGAGCTTATGTCGTAACTTCTGATTGTGAGCAAAGGCAGTTTCTATGTTGTGTACAGCTGTCGAGAATGATTACTTATAGCATATGTCCTGTGTGCTGGGTAGGAGAGTCTCTTGAGCACCTCCCCAATATCTTGTCATCACGAAATTTCTTGAAAATGGTTCAACTATTAATTCCTGGGAGCAAATGAAACCAACATAAATTTTGTTTGCTGGATGATCTCAAAACAATATTGACTTTTGAGGTGCGAACTTATTCTATATTTAAAGAATGTGACTGGTCAAAATTGACGAAAGAAAATCTGACCAGGAAACTGATACAAGTCTAGCCTTCACGAGCAATACATATTAATAAATCCACAAACTAGTGGTATTAAGAAAACAGTAATACTGTATTCGGGGATACATTAATATGTGTACTGCTCGTGAAAACTGGTATGCCAAAGAAGTGGAGAATGAAGTTAGTTATATATATATATATATATATATATATATATATATATATATATATATATATATATATATATATATATATATATATATGTCGTGCCGATTAGGTAAAACTGGTCAATTAGCAAGAACTCATCTAAAATTAAGTCCTTTCTAAAATTTTCTCTTATACGTTTAAAGATATATTTTTTTCATTTATGTTAATGTAAGAATTTATAATTTTGTACCAAGAGAAACTTTGAAAACCTACCTAACCTTATTATAACAAGCGCAATTTAATTTAGCCTAACCCAACTAAATATATTTTAGATACGTTAACATTAATTTAATAATAAACAAACACAATGAAATATATTTGTTTCGTTATGTTCAGAATGATTTTGGCGAAATTATTGCATACACAAATTTTCACTTGTCTTATATGGCAAGGTGAGCGTTGCTATTTAAGCCAAAATCTCAAGTTTTACTAATCGGCACGACATATATATATATATATATATATATATATATATATATATATATATATAAAATATATATATATATATATATATATATATATATTATTTTTTTTTTTTTTTCTGTCTCATAAACACGCTGGATAACAGGTATATCTAGCTACTTCTACTTACACTTTAGGTCACACTACACAGGCATGCACATACATATATATACATACACACATCTAGGTTTTTCTTCTTTTTCTTAATAGCTCTTGTTCTTTTTATTTTCTCTATTGTCCATGGGGAAGTGGAAAAGAATCTTTCCTCCGTAAGCCATGCGTGTCGTATGAGGCGACTAAAATGCCGGGAGCAATGGGCTAGTAACCCCTTCTCCTGTACACATTTACTAAAAAAGAGAAGAAGATAAACTTTATAAAACTGGGTTGTTTGAATGTGCGTGGATGTAGTGCGGATGATAAGAAAGAGATGATTGCTGATGTTATGAATGAAAAGAAGTTGGATGTCCTGGCCCTAAGCGAAACAAAGCTGAAGGGGGTAGGCGAGTTTCAGTGGGGAGAAATAAATGGGATTAAGTCAGGAGTATCTGAGAGAGTTAGAGCTAAGGAAGGGGTAGCAATAATGTTGAAGGATCAGTTATGGAAGGAGAAGAGGGAATATAAATGTGTAAATTCAAGGATTATGTGGATTAAAATAAGGGTCGGATGCGAAAAGTGGGTCATAATAAGCGTGTATGCACCTGGAAAAGATAGGAGTGTAGAGGAGAGAGAGAGATTTTGGGAGATGTTAAGCGAATGTATAGGAACTTTTGAACCAAGTGAGAGAGTAATTGTGGTAGGGGACCTAAATGCTAAAGTAGGAGAAACATGTATAGAGGGTGTGGTAGGTAAGTTTGGGGTGCCAGGTGTAAATGATAATGGGAGCCCTTTGATTGAACTTTGTATAGAAAGGGGTTTAGTTATAGGTAATACATATTTCAAGAAAAAGAGGATAAATAAGTATACAAGATATGATGTAGGGCGTAATGACAGTAGTTTGTTGGACTATGTATTGGTAGATAAAAGATTGTTGAGTAGACTTCAGGATGTACATGTTTATAGAGGGGCCACATATATATCAGATCACTTTTTAGTTATTGCTACAGTGGGAGTAAAAGGTAGATGGGATACAAGGAAAATAGAAGCAGTAAGTAAGAGAGAGGTGAAGGTTTATAAACTAAAAGAGGAGGCAGTTAGAGTAAGATATAAACAACTATTGGAGGATAGATGGGCTAGTGAGAGTGTAGGCAATGGGGTCGAAGATGTATGGGGTAGTTTTAAAAATGTAGTGTTAGAGTGTTCAGCAGAAGTTTGTGGTTACAGGCGAGTGGGTGCGGGAGGGAAGAAGAGCGATTGGTGGAATGATGATGTAAAGAGAGTAGTAAGGGAGAAAAAGTTAGCATATGAGAGGTTTTTACAAAGTAGAAGTGATGCAAGGAGGGAAGAGTATATGGACAGAAAAAGAGAGGTTAAGAGAGTGGTGAATCAATGTAAAAAGAGAGCAAATGAGAGAGTGGGTGAGATGTTATCAACAAATTTTGTTGAAAATAAGAAAAAGTTTTGGAGTGAGATTAATAAGTTGAGGAAGCCTAGGGAACAAATGTATTTGACAGTTAAAAATAGGAGAGGAGAGTTATTAAATGGAGAGTTAAAGGTATCGGGAAGATGGAGGGAATATTTTGATGAGTTGTTAAATGTTGATGAAGACTGGGAAGCTGTGATTTCGTGTATAGGGCAAGGAGGAATAACATCTTGTAGGAGTGTGGAAGAGCCAGTTGTGAGTGTTGGGGAAGTTCGTGAGGCAGTGGGTAGAATGAAAGGGGGTAAGGCAGCTGGGATTGATGGGATAAAGATAGAAATGTTAAAAGCAGGTGGGGATATAGTTTTGGAGTGGTTAGTGCTATTATTTAATAAATGTATGGAAGAGGGTAAGGTACCTAGGGATTGGCAGAGAGCGTGTATTGTTCCTTTGTATAAAGGCAAAGGGGACAAAAGAGAGTGCAAAAATTATAGGGGGATAAGTCTGTTGAGTGTACCTGGTAAAGTGTATGGTAGAGTTATTATTGAAAGAATTAAGAGTAAGACAGAAAGCAGGATAGCAGATGAACAAGGGGGCTTTAGGAAAGGTAGGGGGTGTGTAGACCAAGTGTTTACAGTGAAACATATAGGTGAACAGTATTTGGATAAGGGTAAAGAGGTTTTTGTGGCATTTATGGATTTGGAAAAGGCGTATGATAGGGTGGATAGGGGGGCAATGTGGCAGATGTTGCAGGTGTATGGAATAGGAGGTAGGTTACTGAAAGCAGTGAAGAGTTTTTATGAGGATAGTGAGGCTCAAGTTAGAGTGTGTAGGAGGGAACGGGACTATTTCCCAGTAAAAGTGGGCCTTAGACAAGGATGTGTGATGTCACCATGGTTGTTCAATATATTTATAGATGGGGTTGTAAGAGAAGTGAATGCGAGGGTCTTGGCAAGAGGTGTCTACCTACCTGGAGTCTACCTGGAGAGAACTCCAGGGGTCAACGCCCCCGCGGCCCGGTCCGTGACCAGGCCTCCTGTTGGACCAGAGCCTGATCAACCAGGCTGTTACTGCTGGCCGCACGCAGTCCAACGTACGAACCACAGCCCGGCTGGTCAGGTACCGACTTTAGGTGTCTGTCCAGTGCCTGCTTGAAGACAGCCAGGGGTTTATTGGTAATCCCCCTGATGTATGCTGGGAGGCAGTTGAACAATCTTGGGCCTCTGACACTTATTGTGTTGTCCCTCAACGTGCTAGTGGCACCCCTGCTCTTCATTGGGGGGATGTTACATCGCCTGCAGAGTCTTTTGCTTTCGTAGGGAGTGATTTTTGTGTGCAAGTTTGGTACTAAGCCCTCAAAAATTTTCCATGTATCTCTCCCGCCTGCGTTCTAGAGAGTACAGGTTTAGGAACTTCAAGCGTTCCCAGTAGTTGAGGTGGTTTATCGCACTTATGCCTGGGGTGAAGGTTCTCTGCACATTTTCAAGGTCAGCAATTTCACCCGCCTTGAAAGGTGCCGTTAGTGTGCAGCAATATTCTAGCCTAGATAGAACAAGCGATCTGTAAAGTGTAAACATGCGCTTGGCATCCCTGGTTTTGAAGGTTCTCATTATCCATCCTGTCATTTTTCGAGCAGATGCAATTGCTACTTTGTTATGGTCCTTGAAGGTGAGATCCTCTGACATGATCACTCCCAGGTCTTTGACATTAGTTTTTCGCTCTATTGTGTGGTTGGAATTAGTTTTGTACTCCGAAGAGATTTTAATTTCTTCACGTTTTCCGTATCTGAGTAATTTAAATTTCTCATCATTGAACTTCATATTGTTTTCTGCAGCCCATTTAAAGATTTGGTTTATGTCTGCTTGGAGTCTAGCCGTGTCTTCAACGGTGGACACTGTCATACAGATTCGGGTGTCATCTGCAAAGGAAGACACAGCACTGTGGCTTATATCCCTGTCGATATCTGATATGAGGATGAGGAATAGGATGGGAGCAAGTACTGTGCCTTGTGGAACAGAGCTTTTCACAGTAGCTGCCTCAGACTTTACTCTGTTGACTACTACTCTTTGTGTTCTACATGTTAGGAAATTATAGATCCATCTACCAACCTGTTATTCCTTTAACACGCATTTTGTGTGTTATTACACCATGGTCACACTTGTCAAAGGCTTTTGCAAAATCTGTGTATATAACATCTGCATTCTGTTTATCTTCTTGAGCATCCAGGACCTTGTCGTAGTGGTCCAGTAGTTGGGACAGACAGGAGCGGCCTGCTCTAAACCCATGCTGTCCTGGGTTGTGCAATTGATGGGTATCAAGATGGGTTCGATCTTGCTTCTTGAACCCTTTCAAAGATTTTTATGATAGGGACGTTAGCGCAATTGGTCTGTAGTTCTTTGCTATTGCTTTACTGCCCCTTTGTGGGCGGGGCTATGTCTTTGTTTTTAGTAGCTGCGGACGATCCCGTGTCCATGCTTCCTCTCCATAAGATGTTAAAAGCATGTGATAGGGGCTTCTTGCAGTTCTTGATGAACACGGAGTTCCATGAGTCTGGGCCTGGAGCAGAGTGCATGGGCATGTCATTTATTGCCTTTTCGAAGTCATTTGGCGTCGTGGTGATGTCAGAAAGGCATGCGTCTGTCAAATTCTGTGGCACTCTCATAAAAAAATCATTTAGGTTTTCGATTTTCAGTCTGGTTAGTGGCTCGCTAAAAACTGAGTCATACTGGGACTTAAGTAACTCACTCATTTCCTTGCTGTCATCTGTGTAGGACCCATCCCGTTTAAGTAGGGGCCCAATACTGGTTGTTGTTCTCGACTTTGATTTTGCATGGGAAAAAGAAATACTTTGGGTTTCTTTCAAGTGGGAGTTGTCACAGTTGCTTTTGCTGATGACACTGTGCTTTTGGGAGATTCTGAAGAGAAGTTGCAGAGGTTGGTGGATGAATTTGGTAGGGTGTGTAAAAGAAGAAAATTGAAAATGAATATAGGAAAGAGTAAGGTGATGAGGATAACAAAAAGATTAGGTGACGAAAGATTGGATATCAGATTGGAGGGAGAGAGTATGGACGAGGTGAATGTATTCACATATTTGGGAGTGGACATGTCAGCAGATGGGTCTATGAAGGATGAGGTGAATCATAGAATTGATGAGGGAAAAAGGGTGAGTGGAGCACTTCGGAGTCTGTGGAGACAAAGAACTTTGTCCATGGAAGTAAAGAAGGGAATGTATGAGAGTATAGTTATACCAACACTCTTATATGGGTGTGAAGCATGGGTGATGAATGTTGCAACGAGGAGAAGGCTGGAGGCAGTGGAGATGTCATGTCTGAGGTCAATGTGTGGTGTGAATATAATGCAGAGAATTCGGAGTTTGGAAATTAGGAAGAGGTGCGGGATTACCAAAACTATTATCCAGAGAGCTGAGGAGGGGTGTTGAGGTGGTTCGGACATGTAGAGAGAATGGAACAAGACAGAATAACTTCGAGAGTGTATAAATCTGTAGTGGAGGGAAGGCGGGGTAGGGGTCAGCCTAGGAAAGGTTGGAGGGAGGGGGTAAAGGAAGTTTTGTGTGCGAGGGGCTTGGACTTCCAGCAAGCATGTGTGAGCGTATTTGATATGAGTGAATGGAGACAAATGGTTTTAATATTGACGTGCTGTTGGAGTGTGAGCAAAGTAACATTTATGAAGGTTAGAAACCGGCAGGCCGGACTTGAGTCCTGGAGATGGGAAGTACAGTGTCTGCACTCTGAAGGACGGGGTGTTAATTAATGTTGCAGTTTTATAACTGTAGTGTAAAGCACCCCTCTGGCAAGACAGTGATAGAGTGAATGATGATGAAAGTTTTTCTTTTTCGGGCCCCTGCCTTGGTGGGAATCGGCCGATGTGTTAATAATAAAAAAAATATATATATATATATATATATATATATATATATATATATATATATATATATATATATATATATATATATATATATATATATATATATATATATATATATATGTATATATATATATATATATATATATATATATATTATATATATGTATATATATATATATATATATATATATATTATATATATATATATGTCGTGCCGATTAGGTAAAACTTGCGATTTTGGCTTAAATAGCAACGCTCATCTTGCTATATAGGACAAGCTAAAATTTGTGTATGCTAATTTCGCCAAAATCTTTCTGAATCTAAAGAAAAAATATATTTCATTGTGTTTGTTTATTATTAAATTATTGTTAACGTATCTAAAATATATTTAGTTTGGTTAGACTAAATTAAATTGCGCTTTTTGTAATAAGTTTTCAAAGTTTCTCTTGGTACAAAATTATATATTCTTACATTAACATAAATGAAAAAAATATATCTTTAAACGTATAAGAGCAAATTTTAGAAAGGACTTAATTTTAGATGAGTTCTTGCTAATTGACCAGTTTTACAACAAGCGCAATTTAATTTAGCCTAACCCAACTAAATATATTTTAGATACGTTAACATTAATTTAATAATAAACATGCACAATGAAATATATTTTTCGTTATGTTCAGAATGATTTTGGCGAAATTATTGCATACACAAATTTTCACTTGTCTTATATGGCAGGTGAGCGTTGCTATTTAAGCCAAAATAGCAAGTTTTACCTAATCGGCACACATATATATATATATATATATATATATATATATTATATATATATATATATATATATATATATATATATATATAGTTAAAAAGATCACAGTAAACAGGTGATATCAAAATATCAAGACAACCACTATGAAAAAATAGAAGAATTCCAAGCGCCTTCGTGACTACTCACATTATCAAGGAACTATAAAAGGAAACATGACAAGAAGGCTTATAAAGGGGCAGAATACACCTCACAGTCACATCACACTAACAAGTCTTTAGAAAGTCTTTTTCACATTCTGTATGATCAAGCTCAACTTCACCTAGTTTATAAATTCGAGGGATATTTTCATTACCAACGACTAGCACCTACACTTGTCCACATTGAACTTCATCTGCCACTTTTCAGACCAAGACATTAATTTATCCAAATCCTCCTGGAGTTCACTGGTATCCTCCTCAGAATGAATTATACGACCTATTTTTGTATCATCAGCAAATTTACCATGTCACTTGCAATTCCTTCATCAAGGTCATTTATGTAAATTATGAACAACAATGGGCCCAAAACTGATCCTTGTGGAACGCCACTAGTGACAAATCCCCATTCAGATTTGACCCCATTAATGGAAACTCTCTGCTTTCTATTGGTAAGCCATGCCTCCATCCATGCTAGAACTTTACCTCCCTATACCATGAGCTGCCACCTTTTTTAAGAGTCTCTTGTGAGGTACTCTATCGAAGGCCTTACTGAAATCCAAACACTCTGGTG